>PQVD01000303.1:72346-88799 GCA_003012265.1 Setaria equina
TTTTTTTTTTTTTTTGTTGGAGTGATTTATCAGAAGCTTTTTGTCTGGACTTGACTTTCCCCGTTCTCTGTGAGGTGACTCACTGCGAATTTAAAAAGACAAATAAATGAAAAATATGCAAATTATTTCATACGCTCAGGTTTTTCCTTTTTGACTTACACTGTTCTGAAAGAGTATGCTCGAAGAATATTACAAGTAAACCAAATTTAAAGTGCGCAATGGAACGATATCAGTTCAGTCAAATGTTGTGCATTTTTTATTCCTTATATGTTTTTTTTTTTTTTGAAATTTTTTGAATTAATTCTGATAAAATTATCAGAATTAATTCACTCCTGCGCTTCTCATAGTTCACATCTTCACTTTTGCACATTCACCATCAATATTATTTGATTTCCGATTAATTAGAAATCAATAAATTATCACCAGAATTAAGGATTTCACTTATAAAATTTCAGACATTTTAAAATTCAACAACAATCATTTTTAATGCTTCGCATGATTTTTTGCAGTTGCATTTCAGCAATTTCTGTCATTTTTGCTCGTTTACACAATTGTTGTAGTTGAATAAAAAGAAATGGCCAGAGAAAGTTCACCCATTCCAACTTTAGCCTCATGCACAAATTAGCTGCTAGTTTTTCGTCCACATCATACTTTTCCTAAAGTAATGAAATTCTAATTTAGCAGCATTCGTCATCATCCACTAAAGAAATTTATAATTGGATGTGTCAGTCAGATCTTGTGTCACATCTCAACTACTGCATATATCCATTCATTCATTCCTGAATGCCGAGAAAGCTCTCTTTTGAACTGCAAGAAATTCCAGCAAGTTGAACAGTTACAGTTGCAAAATTTTAATTTGAGTATTTCGGAATATTTATTTTTTTCTTTTTGATTCATCAACAAATTATTGTAATAGCACTAAAATATTAGCCTTTTCCGATTTTGAATGAATTTCTGCGTACATCACAAATATTTATCATTTTCTTTCTCTTTCATACTGTTTAAATACTAAATCTAAAAGGGGAAAGTGGTTATAGGAAAAAGAGGAGGGGAACAGGTTTGGAATAAAAGAACGAACAATGTTCTCATCCCGTGGTTGAACCCCGTCTTACCAATAATTACTACTATTACCATTGTCAACGCTGGTTCCGTAATAACTCGCAACCGGATTCCATTTTCTTTCATATCGTCACAAATTATAGGAAGGTTTAAATTTATGAAATTTTGGACAAAAACTTCCATAGTCAATAGAATTCTGTTGGTAAAGCTGGTTGCTCAGATAATTTTAAGGAACAGCATTAATCATTAAATTATTGCAAATTACTGATGAAGCTGGAACTAAGCTACCATTAACCTCCTGTATTTGGTTCCGGAACAGAGATTCTTGATTTAAACTTGTTAATGCGATGATTCGTTATAGCTGTGGCTCGAAAGATTTCCAGCTACAATCAGTTTGTACATTCCGTAATCAAATTTTGCCTGAGAAAATTCCCTTCAGGATTAAGAAGAAAATTTCAGTTTTTAAGTGGCAGTTATTCTGTTTCCAGAAATTAACATCACTTTAGTGTCCCTTTTGTATTAAATAAATGTTTTTTAAGTTGTTCATTTGGCGAGACTTCTGTCATTCTACACTATATGATCATTTGACACTGACATCATTTAAATGATTACGGGAAGCGATGTTTTTTCTTTCTTAACATGATTGGTTTTGATTGTAATTCGTCATTTTTTGGGAAAGATCTAACCTATTTTGTAGACGAACAATGGAGACTATTAGAAAAACGAAAAAAAAAAAAAAATGGAAGAAATTATTAGGAAGTGAGGAAGACGATTGGAGAAATTTAGATGGACGAAGTTCCTTTGTTCATCAAGTTTGAAGGATTAATGAGAATCAGCTTGACCAGGAGTGAATTCATAGTCCTGAAAAAGTTCCCGTTATTTTCATCATTTATCACCATAAGGAAGAATTGAATTTTGAAAAACTTTCCGCTTAATTGCTCTTTTGTCGCACATATACTTTCGATTCCATTACATTAGCTCGACCAATGTTTCAATATTGATGAAGTTTAAGGTCCATTGGCATTTATTATAATAAAAATGACAAAAAAAGAAGTGGCATAATATTTTTCAAAATTATTAGTAAATAAATATTAATTATAACTAATAGTAATATAATTATAATTGTAATGAACACGGTGATGGCTATAATAATAATAATAATAATAATAACAACGACCATGGTCATTATTATTATGATTATGATATGATGATAGTAACGATCATAGTTGTCATTATTATGATTATGATAGTAGTAGTAATAGCAATGTAATCTTTAAGGGCGTGTCCACCAATAAAGAAGAAGAAGCCACGCCTCAATTGTTTGAAGGCGATGTCCGTCCGTCCGACCGTCCATCTGTCCGTCAGTCCGTCGTCCATCATCACTTTCGTACCGTTGATGCGATGCTTGCTTCCGTTGTTTCCGTGTGCCGAGTACTGTCTGTGTTATTTTAAATTCTTACATTTGTTGGAGCGCTTATCGAAAGGTTTGAGGGCGAAGAATTTGTAGTATGAAGTCGGACGAATAGTTCGTATTTTGTTATTGAAGTGCCTTCTTCAATTTTAGGGAACAGTTCAAAAAGCGAACTCTGGGAATCAAGGAAAATAATTGGTTTAACTAGTAAATTCCACTATATATCATCAGTATTTCATGGCAACCATAAGACGGAAAAAAGTGAAGAGATTAAGATGAAAATAGATAATGGAATTTAATTAAATTTAAAGCAAGCAATAGAGCAAAAAAAGACGAGAGATGAGCGGATGAAAGCGATGAGTGGAAGAGTGAGAGAGTCTCTCAGTTCATTTCTATTCAAAACACTTCGTCAATTGCGTTCACAAAATTTTCAACACAAAATTCACCTTTTAAGCGCATATTTTATAATTTAAAAAGGAGCACTTTTCTTTTTCTTCCTATCACTTTACAGGGAGTTAATTTAATTAACTCTGATAAAGAACGGGACAAAGAGTTACTGTTGTCATTTGGTCTAATATCGCGACCAGCAGCCGCCCATGTATTTTTTTAATCAAAATTTTACACCTTGGATATGTGTATAACGTTTAATTAAGGATCGTAAATATGACGAGGATGATATATTTCTCTATTTGGCAGTTCAAACAATCTCAATTTTTATTGATTGTTCAGTTTAGGGATGCGAATAGGGAAATTTTTTTTTTTTTTTTGGAAACTGATTAGTGATGAATAGTAAAAGACTGTCTCTTACCCGAATCTATCCTCCAAAAGTGGTAATCGCAGTCGGTTAAGACTTAAAGTTCAGAACAAATTATATCCCACCTCTTACTTGTCAACCATTAAAAAGTTTTATTCGTTGGCTTGACAAACTTGCAGCAGGACTAAACTTTAATCTTTCGAACAGCAGATATGCATTTATTAGTTTTTGGAAGTGTGTTCAAGAAGTAATTCTGAAAGATGTATTTAAAAATTGTTCTTAAATTTGTAAGTTTTAAAATGATGAAGTTTCAAATTTTCTATTATTTGCTGAAAATGTGGGCATTTATTTATAATTGTTGAGTTAATCATTCAATCCATCTTATAATTATGATGGATAAATTTGTTTCGGGGCGGATACAATCCATAATCTGCTGACGTGATTTAGGTATAAATGAATCCATCAATCTACAAGCTATTCATTTCATGTTCTCTAGCTTCCGTTATATTTTCTCATTTTTTACATTCAAGAACTAAATAAATATATTCCCAATACTTTTGAATCATAGGTTAATGTCTAAAGCAATGCAAATTTTTATGATTATAACGGGAGCTAAATTTTTTTTTTTTTTTAATTTCTGGAATTTATAAGTTAAAAGAAAAAAAAGAAAGCGCATTAAACTGATATGCATAATATTTCTAATTTTCTTTTTTTGTGAAATAAATTATGATGATGAAGGAAATATTCGATTAAATTAGTTGTCGGATATCTATTAAATTTGTTTTTTATTTTTTGTTGTACCATGTATATTAATTTCAGGGTTGAAGTAATTCTGATGATTTAACAAAGATGAGTAAAGTATTACTGCTGTTTAACCAACTGTTCATGTAGAAGATTAAAAAAAAGCGGCCATTTCGGATGCTTTCAATGACTGCTTATCGTCATGCCAATAAATTTCCTCATTACCTTGATACTGGATCTATTCAGTCGTCATGGTACTGTTGATGCTCGGCGCCTTCCCGATATTTACTGGAACAGCACAAATCAAATGTAAGTTTTCCAATTAATAACTTCAAAGGGAACGCCAATCCAAGAGATAATGATACTGTGCTGTTGGTTAACTACTCGTCCGATTCTTAAATAAGAATTATTTTAAGAAATATTATTTTCATGACTTCCAAAGTTCTACTACTCGTTGTTGAAATTAAGAGTTTCTTTTTCTTTTCAGATTCGACTATTTCCGTAACGGACATAAATTCTTTTTTTAGTTTGAAGTTCCAATTTTTTTCTCAGTATATTACTTGCTGGAAACAGTACCCGTCCCGTTTCAACTGCCCATTAAGAGGTGCAACTTCATTTATTTATCTTGTTCTGTTTGGTTTGTTTGTGGATTTGTTCATCGATTTGCCTCTTTAAGGAGAACTATCTCGTGTTTACCAGCTTCTCAACAGCGATTAGTGTAGGAATAATGTTTTTGAGGGCTTCTAATTATGCTTAAGTTAGGTAAATAATGAACAAATTATAATAGCTTCCTACCTGACTAATTATGGTTTGAACACACCTGGGATTTTTATGACTAAGTCGAGAGGGAAAGTATGGTACTTCTCAAATTTCGGCAGATGTGTTGATTTTCCGTTATGGAACTTTTTGACATCTGCTTCTGTACACTGATACTACTCGATTTGAGGGACACACATTTTGATACTCCTTTCAATTTGTAATTAGCTGATTTCTTTTCAAAGCTTGGTCTTAAGGTAAAGTTAAATGAATTACAAGCAAACAAATATTTTAAAATCAAATGAAATTGAAACTGAAATTTCGAGCTCGAAAATAATCCTATGCACTAACTTAAAAGGTTTTTGTCAACTTTTGACAAAAAAACTGTCTTTTAAAAATTAAATTGGTTAAAGAAATGGAAAGAAATTGGCTGACCTTAAATTGGATTATTTTATACCGTTCATGGTTACCTGTCCAGGCAATATTCGAAATGTTGTCTAAATTTACCTAATTTGTTGCGATTTGAAATTGATTTTGTCACTGGACCTGTAAAATATTTCCAATTGTTTTTTTTTTTTTCCTAAATTGGAATAGTTTCATTATCAGTATGGTAGTCTGAGACTATCCCATTTCATCCATTCAGTCCAATGTTAGAAGTCCGAATTTTTCGTCCTCGATTGATTTGCTTTAAATGGGGATGATAACATTTTGAAAGATCCGTAGACTATTTTTGTTTGCTGAAATTTGAATAATTTGAGGAGCAAGATCATTAATGAAACATCATTTATAGACTAGAATTAGATTAAGTCCACTCGCCATGGAGTAGAAGATTTGATTGTCTTTTAACCTTGATTCCTATTTTGAAAGAAGCACAGGTTCTTGTTGAAATACTAATTTTGATAAGCTCTACTTCTCTTGCCTTTTCATCTCATCTTTTGTCTTTTTTGATTTCTTTAAATTCTTCGCTAAGTTTATCTTCATCAATAAAAAGAATTTTTGCTTGATTTTAACATATTTCTCATCTTTTCGCTCTTTTCTCTCTGCACTCCCACTGCTTGTTTCGTTCAGTGCCCTCATATCAACAATAATGGAACTCGATTAACAATAATTCAATAATTGGATTACCGATTTATGTCAACTTTAGCACTAATTTACTGCAAACAGCTAACGAATTCTTAATTTATTCTTATGAGATGGACATTGGGGATATGAGAAAATTTTTGTTGAGCAGTTCTTGCATTAGTGTTTGTGCACATAAAATTACTTCAAATAACTGTCGTAGGGAAGTTAAAAACAGAATTCAAGTTAACTTGATCATCAAAATTAAAATATCTATAAAAAATGTAAACATGAGTAAAGTGCGAAGTCAAATTATTTGATTAAATTTCCAACTAGTTTATAGGTAGTTCACCCGTTCAAGTGTGTGATGAACGATTTCATTTCTTTTGCTTACTTACTTTCCACAAAGTTGTCAACTCTCGACTGGACTTGTCATTTGAATTTATGAAATATGTTAAAATTTCATCCTCATTAGATGAAATTCTCTTTGAGACTATGTTATCAAAAATTCACCCTTAGCTTACAGTACAGATAAAGACGATAAGAATATTTGTTTATTCTTGCACAAAAGTGATTTCCAGCTGGGAAATTTTCTCTTTCTTCTTCTTTCCCTTTCCAATTTTGCGAAGAAAGGAGGAAGGGAAGTCCCGAAAAAGCTTTTTTTTTAATAAAACTTTTTGTATTTAAAAAAGTGATATCAATGAGATAACTCTTTGCTTGTCATTTCTTGAAAAGATGGATGGCATTGCAGGAATGATAGATTCAACCATATGGTACCCTTATGATTCCTTCCTTCTGTTTACAGTTCTTCCGATCCATTCATGCCTGTTCATTTGCAAATATATCACAACATTAGCATTTACTATTCGATCATTTTTCTTGAGCCACAGAATATTCATTAATTTTCGAGAGAATAATCAAATTTTGAAGTGCCCGTAATGAATTAGACCTAGTTACATTATGGATTACATCCCAGTTGTCAATTTTAATTTTTTAATGGCAGTCTTGTCTCTTCAAGCAATTAGCTAAAGTTAGAAATTCCAGATGGTGTAAATATTTTTCGCAATTGACATATTCTGGAATTTTGAAAATTTTTCATATTTTTTAGCATAATTGTTATAAATTTTAAGAAGTAATTAAGATTTATTTGGCATCATTAATGCTCGTTTAGAAGCTCCGAAAGCGAAATTAGTGTATCGATTCTATTCTGCTCAATTTAGACAGAGAAATATTGCCTTAATTTCCACATTTTATGTATGAATTAACTGAATCGAAATGCTCTTTTTATTAATAAATAGGATCTGAATTTCAATCTTTAATTTGGAAAGTTTCGATTAAGATTTCTTTCTTTTTTTGATACATTAGATCATTTGGTAAAATGATGAGAATTTGTTGAGCTGTTTGACAATAATACAGTTTAAATAAACAAGGGTCAATAAAGGCAGATGTTTTTTCTCTAGTTATGTTCAAAAATAACCTTCTATCGAGTCATTCAAACAGCTTTGCATTATCTTTCTCTTGTTCAATGGACCGAGAGTTTGATGTTCCTCGGATGAACTAAAGCTGCAAATTTCTAAAAAGCTAATGATGAGAGGAGTGTCGAAAGATTCAGGAGGGGCCATGGAAAATGACTTTTTGTGAATTGGATGAAAATTGTTCTTTCGAAATAATAATGTTATAATATTTTTAAAATCGAGATTAAGATTTGGGTAAAAAGGCATCGTTTTTTTATCCAGAGTTCTTTTGTGCTACTACTTCCAGCCCATTTATTGATGAAGATCCTTCTATTTGTCGATAGGAAAGAATGCTGCTCATTAAACATGATTTTCAATTTGTGTTTACCTTAAAAAAAAGTCTTTCAAACTTTTCAAACAGCATAAAAATATTAGGGAAAAAGAAATTCCACATTCTTTTCCAAATTATATTTCAAAATTTTCTTCCCCTTTCCTCTCCCCTCTTATCTTTAACCATAAATGGATCTGCAAATTTGTTAATGACTCGGAAATTTCTTTCCGGAGTGGTCTTTAGCTTGTGAGACTTGGCTCTGTCAGCTCATCAGCTTCTTATTTGTGAAATAAAAAGAAGGATTCCGTTTCAGTCTTCCCTTTATCATCACTTTCTCCTATCGCAACTCATTTGCTTTGCTAAGTTACCATTTCTCATTAGTAAAGTTAAATTTCTGGGTAAAACGATAGTGACTTATCAAGACCATTTGCATTGTACAAAAAGGAAGGAGAATATTTCCTTAGAAGATTCACAGGCAAGAGAATCGATAGTATGCAGTTCACTGAATGAAATGGAAATGAGATAGACTAAATTAAATAATGGCATTCTAACTCATTTTGACTTTGTCATCATTGTTTCCAGAAAATCCTGAAATTTGAAAAGAATATGAGTGGAAAAGTTTTTCAACTTCCTGTTTAATTGTTTGGTCGAACGCACACGGGAAAATTAACTCGTGTTTTGCGAAACTCCTTTAATGAGGACGGAAGCAATGCGTTCTAAATTTTTATTTAGAAGAGAAAATGAGAGAGAATTTCAAAAGAATATATCAAATTATATGCAGAAACGGAAATAATTAACTCTTGGCTGTAGATGAGCAAAGCTTTCCTTCTCAGTTACGAGCTGATGATTGCACTGTCCCACTGCAATTTATTTGTTATGACAGAAATACAATGAAATTGATAATCTGAAGTTCCACTCATTTCCGTCTTATTCTGAAAACCAATGAGAACGGAAAACGAAATTATTAAAATTTTTTAAAAAGAAAAAACTCAGTATCCAAGGAACACTAAATTTTTTTTCTTCAATTAAAAACTCCTCGTTCTAGCAGGGGGTTGAAAATTTGATGTTTTGTCCCATATGCAGCATTACCTGATCTCAGTAAGGCTTTTTAAATGATGTCCAAATTAAGCTTGTTTTTTCTTTTTCTTTTCCTTTTTCTTTTTTTTTTGGAAATCTTCAGGATGAATATATTGAGCCATTATAGCACCCTATTTATATCTCTTTGCTAGCCTTATTTAGTAGAAAGTAGGCTTTTTTCCCTTGTTGATTGCTGGAACAACAATTGCCTGAAATTAGATTCTCTTTCTCCTTCTAACCTATATATCGTCTTGATGATACTAACCACTCCGTTTATAGATCCTTTGCTTTTCTTTCACATCCTTTCCCAAGCTTCCATCTGAAAATAATTTGTGTTGAAATTAATTTAAGTGTATTCTTCTTTCGCGAAGAAAGATTTTTTTCGAAAGAAAAATCTTTAAATTTTTTTGCCATATAAAATTCTTGATGAAATTTATCAAATTTATTGAAAATTTTTGCTATTTTAACTGAAAAAATAAACTGTTGGAGGAAAACTTCCAAAAAAGACTGAAACGACAGTCCATTCATGTTGAGAGGAATAATTAATTAGGCAATGTAATAATTTGCATGCATCTTTTCTAGTTTTATTCAAAGTGCAAAAGATTTCCGATAATGTTGCTCATATTCAATGTTCCATTCATTCATCTTACTTTTTGACATCTTCATACTGAGAGGAATGTTTTTTATTGAGATGAAAGAGATGAGTGACATTTTGATACAAATAGATACCGCAGGAAAATGGACCATTTCGGAAAAGTTATCCTTTACAAACAGATTATAAATATCGTAGAACTGGACGACATAAAATTTAAAAATTGAAAATTTATCCTAAATTCGTCGATGTTCCTACCGATAGCTAGATATATGCTGAAATTCAGAATGTTCTGATTATTTCAACTTGCTGTGAGATTAATTAGCATCATTTGGAAGATATCTTTACCAATAAGACTAGGAAACATTATAGAATAGCTGTGTCACTATTCACCCAGTTACATCTGAGTAGATTTTTAGAAGAGGAAGGATGAACTTGGCTGTAGATTGCGATCAGAAGGAATGACAGGTCCTTGGCAAGGTAGTCCGTGATGTACTGTAGTGAAATGATTTATTAGCTCGGACATCATGCTGGGACCTTCCTTTCATCTTACTCAATCAACCAAGGTTATCATCGAGGAATTCATCATCCACCATACCATCACAACCACTCTTTCATTCCATTTTGCACTGTTTGCAGAAGCTGATAAGATATCAGTTAATTAGGACAGATTCAGTTAATTAACAATGAAAATTCGTCGAACAGAAAACAGTGATCAAGAAAGGACAAATCAAATGCGCAATGAAGAGATAGATGTCTATTTCGTGTGACTAAGGCAGTAGAAAGTTCGGAATATATCGCAGCTTTTGTATACCTCAAAAATTTCCAGAGATTCGGGTCATAATGTAAAAGTTCGACCAGCGATCTCAGCGAAACAAATTTCATTGCCTGATTTTTTAAATTTTTTTTTAAAATAAATGATGGTGAAAAAAAAGACTGCATTAATCATTTGTTGTTCAGGTGCATCACCCACAAGGCTGCTTGAAAATCGGAATTAAATTGAATTATGAATGAATTGTGACATCTCTCAGAAGCCTTTTTCTATCTAAATTTCTTTTCAAATAAAATTTAATTTTTATAGCAATTACCCAGTTTGGTGTATGAAAAGAGTGTATGTTTTCCATGCCCAGTTATATGACAGGTTGACCTTGACATTTTTTATTCTTTGTAAATGAAAAGAGCTGGTTGTTTTAAAATGAGCCATATTTGGCTGAATTAATGATGACGATACTATTCGATAGTGATGATAATTACAGTAAATGACGTTTATGATAATACCGATAAAAGATGAGGGATTAACTAGTGAATATTAGTAAGCTTAACAGCGGTTATGATGATATTAGTGAGAGCGAAAATTCAAATATAAATATCAGGGCTTGCTTTACAACCGAAGAAAAAATATTGAATGAAAATATCGTACGACAGGAATGACTTACAGTGATTGTACGCTTATGCTAATTACCATTTGGGCATACCATCTATCATTTCTGCTACAATTCGTTAATTTCCGGTTCCAGTTGGAATGGAAGTCTGTTCAGTGACTGCATTACTTATTTTACTTCAATAACAAATTCCAATAAAAATGGAGCAAAGGTAGATAATTGGTCTTGAAAATTAAGTCAGATTATGATGTAATCGAATTTTCGACCCGCGGCATTTTAAAACTTGATTGTTTTTTAAATTCAAAAATTTTCAATGTAAGTAGAACTTGGTTTTGAGGCACTTCACAAATGTATCAAATGCTGTCAATTTTACACAGTCAATCAATCACTTCCACCAATTTACTGCAAATAATTAGGTATGGATTGGTAATATTCCTGATGTCTGATTACTACTATCTACTTCTTCTTCACGTACATTTACCATGAAATAATTTAGTGATATGGTATAAATTTGTCTACTTACTGGTGCACCTTTAATAATTATTGTATGTTCAGTTATGCTTACGATGACTTGCAGTTACTCATTTCTCTGCTAATACTGTGCTGGCCGTTAAGAACAGTAGCACTTATTTAACCAGACACTTGTTAACTAAACATTCTACTTACCTTTTAATTAACCTTACACCGCATGTTCTTTAAATGTGAAGCTAAACTGCCTATGCCGAAGGTATCAAATCGGAAATATAAATTTCCACTTTGCGACTGCTTCAGTAGATAAACCAACCAATAATAGTCTAAGGGATATGACCATTCTCGAATTCCTTCACAGTCTACAAATTTCTTTATTTTAAGGGAAAAGCATGGCCGTGTAGGTTCTAGCTTCCCTTCCCTTCAAATATTATTTATCAACTGTCACAATCTGTTCTCGATCTCGTAGATAGTTCATTGCATACATTCACAGCAAACAAACCCTGACACTGTGCCATTAAGCCATTTGTAATTCGTCAACATCAGACTCTTTTACTGATGTGAATTATCACAAAATTGGAGGGATTGACTCCTACTAATAGAACTGACCTGATGAAAAGTGGAAATCTGAAACTTCACTTATAGATCGACAAAATATCTTAAATTCATGAAATTGAACAGGTTAATTAATTTTAAATCAAATGGAATGTTGCGAGCATATATCCTTGTTTTACTAAAGTATCCAATTTTTAGTTTACTTTTTTTCTCATTTTTTCAAAGCTTATTTGCGCTATTTTTCTATCAGATCTTAATTATCAAAGACAATGCTAGCACCGGAAATTATCAATACAGATTGTATTTCGTTGTGGCTTCGTTATCTCAAACTTTAAACTTTTTTGAATTCAATCTGTACAGTTCTTACAGTGCTCAATAATTTAGAAATTGGCAAACATTTTCTATTCCTTGGTCTTCTTTTTGCATCTCATTGTCTGTTTTTCCTTTTTTGTTTTCTTTTTCAACACTATTTAATTATTGAAACATGACCAGAACTATACTTTCTTTGTTCTTCGTCTGCCTGTATAGATTTTTGAGAATTTTGAAGTATTTCAAAATTAGCGTAAACTGAAGATGGTTATGGCCGTGATGTTTAGCCTAGTAAATGGATTGATATGTCAGTATAACAGAACATAAACTGATGTGGTTGTCATTGTAAAATCATTTCAAATTAAATTTATGGGATATCTGAAGAGACTGGATGGAAGAGTGAAGGCTCAGCAGGTTAGGGTGTTGCTAATACTTCCTTTTGTTGTTCGAAGGAACAACTGTTGTCATCTACTAGCTCTCAAATAGTGGAAGAGATCGGAGTTATATTGGAAGAAGGCAATAAATTTCACTTTTACATATGTCAGTTAATACCTACTACAACTTTCTTCTCGTCTTCTAACATCCGTCTAATTTATTTAAAACTTCAAAATTTGGTTCCATAGAGATAAGAAAATGAAATTTCAGACAAATGTTCTAAGGGAAAATTTTGACATTTACAACAAAAATATGTTTCCATAAGAAAAATCTATCTTCTGAAATACCGCAAGTTATTTCAACGCCTGCCATTACACTAAAATTTAAATTTTTTGGATCAAGATTTAAAATGCATTAAATGTGATATGAATGTGAAACGTGTCAAAAATTTAATTAGCAAACTTATCAGCAAATTGGCAAAAATTATAAGAAACGGAATAGATGTTTGAAAGAAATTGGAATATCGTATAATGGTGTGAACTGGACGGCATTGTAAATTTCAAATAAAAGCTGAAAATTATAAACATTGAAGTTTCAGATTTGACATAAGTAATACGGACCACGTAATGTCAGTAAAATTGCTCGATCGGATAACCATTGTTTGCCCTCAACCAAACACGAACCCATCGATACCATATGAATATACGAAGTTATATGCTGTAAGTTTGATTTGTGATCAGTTTAAAGAAGGCGAAAAAAGAAAATAGATAATGATTTTTCGTCTTCGTTCAAAGAGCCAAAAATTGGACTTTATCACTACGTAATCAGTAAACCAAACTTTCGTTGGATCTTTCCCGTTTGCTGATTTTTTGATGCACATGTTCAGCGCTGTTCATATAATACTGTATCATTGAATTGCTTTATTTTGGCTAAATGGATGAGTAATGAGTATTTTAGATCTCAACTGTTAGCTTGCTGCTGAAAAAAAAGACATTTGAGTCCATCATTTGGCTTCATGAATAGTACACTTATTATCACTGCTTCTTATGGCAGTTTGGAGAGCTAAATTCAAAGGAAATCAGAAAATGAAGCACTTCGCAAAGAATTCAGAAATAAAGTAATATGAAACGATACCATTTCACTGTTAGCTATACTAGCAATTGACTCAATTCATCAAACATCTATTAGGATAGCAACAATTGTGTCATCTTCAGTGATGTCGAGAAAGCATTCTCGACGAATAATAGAAGATTAAAAGCTCTGTTTGTTCATTATCCCCTACTGTAAAGCAAATATCGGAACCTTTGTCTGTCGATGATACACGCTTGGCAAACTTCATTATTTGCAACTACGCAAATAGTCAAGCGGAAAGTAATAAAAGCAGTACGAACCATATAAACCGGCAAGTATAATTTGATATGAAACAGTAGGGAATGAATTGAGAAAAGGTCAGGAGGTTTAAATTCTTTCCGGCTTTAGGTGTTACACCATCTTTTCCAGTTTCGCGCATCACGTCGTAGACTGCACTACAGTTCTTTTGTGCTTGAAAAGTTATTTGAAAGAAATTAAATTGCTGTAAGATGAAACAATTGAGAGATGGAATTTTGGTTATATTCAAATGATGCCGTATTAAACTGAAATTCCTCAAGATAAAAGATGATTCTAGTCGTTTTCCAAACTTGATCTTTCATCAGTTTTTTTTTTTTTTCTTAGGAAGTTGGAAGGAAATGAATTTTCAGTCTTCTTTACTATCTTCTAGATGTGGGTAAAGCTTCAAGTTTGCAATAATCAGCTAATTTTTTTTCTTTTTTGTTCATCAAGTATTGAAAATTTTTGAGTAATAAGCAATATTGTTTCTTCACGAAATGAAATATTTTCTTTAAATTTCAAAAATTCATAAACTTGAAATATCTCAATGAATTGGTTGAATCTAGCTTTTGAACAATCAACTATTTATGGCAAGGTAATTATCGTAGACCGCAATGAAAACTAACCTGAAACGGTAAGAGACCGTAAAATAGACAAAATTATGGCTTGTTGCTACTTTGTATATTTCTGGGATTAATTACTCGATACATTGTCGTTATACCCTTTGCAAACTATCACACCCTGTTGTTGTGGTCAATAAACACAGTACAGTGGCTGTTAAATAACGAAAGATGAGGGTAATCATCCTAAGGTCATGACTTTTATGACTTATTTTCTCTTTCTTAGTTTCTCCTTCATAGAGTTATTCATTTAGAATGAAGAGAAGGAATAAAAGATAGACCGGAAACAAAAAGATTTCAAGAATATGTTGAAGTGGAATGAAATGAATAACATTTAAGGAATAGAACTTCAGTGTTTACGTCATATTATCTTATTTGTCTAACAAATAGAAGTTATAATATGTGGATGAGTAAAGGGAAAATACAAGCGGAAGATAACAATGATTAGTTATCCTGCTTTCTGTTTCATCTTACAATATTTTGATATTTAGGTATCTCAAAGTGGTTACGACAACTGCCAACTGTTAGATGAAAAATTAATTGGAGTATGTCAAACCCCGGGACAGCAATCCTCAATTAGTATCGTCTTTCGAGATTTCTCTCCGCTTCCCGGTGCGCTAGAATTTAAACCAGGCCACAGCTATTATTTTATCAGTAAGTTTAAATTTTATTTTCAGTTTCCAAAATCTTAAATGTCGATGAAATGTATAGCAAACAAAAACTAACAAGATGAAATTAAAATTGCTAAGGCAAAATTCTTCTTAAATTGATGAAAAAATATCCGAAGAAATATTATACGTGAAACATACGATTTGTTGCATTTGATCAAGTCTAACGTCATCATCTATCAGATTCAAACGGTTTCAAGGAAGAGAAGCATCAACCGTATGCTACATCAAACTTTTCTGTATATCTTCCTTTGTATAAATCATTCAGTGAAATTATATTACTGGAGAGAAGAACGTTCTATGTCATCCGATTAGTAGGCGGAAAGCTTACCGACATTATCATTCGCTGATTTTCTTTTTTACCGTTGTTTTATTCCACTCCATATAACGGATGTTTAGCATCTCTTCCTAATATTTCCTGTTTTTTCTCTCTCCAACTGTGTGAAATGAAAAATGAATAATGAGAGCACTGTTTAGAATTTAGCTTTTAGAATGCTATATGATGACAGGAAGTAAAAAGGTTGGGAATATATGTTGGTGAATTGAAAAATTCAATGATATAGATTTTCTTGTTTCTTAATTGGGAGTTAACAAAGACAAACATGGTAACTCAGTATTCAATTTTATAACCTAATTCTGATTCTTGGTTAGGATTTGATTTAATATAAATAGATCGGTCGAGGTGAAAGGAAGATAAGGGTTCACAATAAAACATGAGAAAGATTGCTGGTTTAATCTCGTGGTTTCGATACAATGCAGTCCTTTCAGTCATTCACAGACCCAAAGAATCGTACTAATAAAATCCAAAAAGATCATTGGGAAGGATGTAATAATCCAGAATAATTTCATACAGAAAAAAGGGGTATTATATACAATAATTCTAAATAAATAAATTTTAGAACGATATCTGGAATAGAATTATGTTAACTGTTTGCATAATTCATTACTGCTCAAAAAGTCTTGCAAGCTTACCATTTACAATATATTTTGTGAATTACAGCGTAAATTTTAAGCAAAAAAAACTTAGGTTATATATAATAAATGATGACAAACTCCCAAAAGGACAGAAATTCATTGAACTGAACTTTTTTTTTTTTTTTGAGAGTAATCGTTTTTACAGCATCAAAGAAAAGGTTATCGCACATAGGTATCATTTGATGGTACTATTGGTACTTTACTGAAAAATGGTCAGACATTTATCTGTAAAATGTAGGGAAAGTCAGAGCAGGTGTTTCCCAGTTACGCAACTACATTCTTCTTTAATTTAGTAAGTCGGGAAAAAAAAGAAAATGCGTCTTTGGTTGCGTCATCAAGCAATATTTCAGTTCTTGCAAAGGGCCAGAAATTTGGAGGAGATGAGAAGTAGAGAGGGGAAGTTCTTTAGAAACGATTGGAGAAATTCAGGAGAAAGTTCTGTTCAATGAAACTTATTCCTGTTGACAAAGAGAAATAAATTTTGTTAATTAATGAAAAT
>PQVD01000303.1:88845-102617 GCA_003012265.1 Setaria equina
TAAGGAAAAAACAGACCACAGATGTTACAGGTGACAGGAGACATTCATTCTACTGTTCCTTCGATCTTCTTTCCTTTTCATTCTATTTCTTTAGCTATTTATTAGTTGTTCTTTATTTCTCGTTTCATAAATGGCTGTATTCTAATATTTTGTAAGATAAACTGGGAGGAACAGAGAGAGATAAGTTTTATTAAATTATTTGAGAACAACCTTTACACCTCCAGATGAGAGTTTGTTAGAAACGTATACTAGCTGGAAAAATGACAGCCTACAATATCAACTGCTGAAGAATTTTTTCTTTCCTTAATTAGCATGTTAGCAGCCAACGTAGTCATTAAATTTTTTTTAAGTGGTCAGACAATTTAAACAAATGACTGGAATTTAAAGAAATGGAAGAAGTAAAAAGTTTGGCCCAGTAGATATACCGTTTGCTAAAGCTTAATTAAGAAATTTCGTTTGTAATGAATTTCTTCGCCGCTGTTGGAAACAGAGATGAAAGAATAAACTGTTTCGGTCTCCGAAAATCTGATATAGCATTATTTCATGAACGTTACTTTTCAGCCACCTCGGATGGCACCGAAAAGGGCATTGACAGGCGGTCCGGTGGTCTATGTGCTAGCGAACATATGAAAATCAAATTTGAAATCCAATCAGGTAAAAGTTTCGCTGCAAGAGAAGGAAATTCTAAAATATAATTTTAAACTCAGCAATAAAATCAGTTTCTTCTCACTTATCGATGCCAGTATAGTGTTTCACTAACTTGGCTAATTGGCCATCAGATTATTCGTAAATAGAACATTAGTAATAAAATACAGTAGAAACAGGCTAATCGTGCTGTAGAAGTGCCAAGTTTGATGGGTAGGCAATTTTTACATGTTAATGCCAATCAAATAGTACCCGGATGAACAGGTGTAACTGACAGAAGCATTTGTTCATTCATCAATGAAATGGCAGTAAGCTTAATGACTTGATTAAGGCATCTCAATTGATTTGTAAAATGCAAGCCGATCAAAAATGCTTAGTAATACATTCATTGGGTGATATTAATTTTATTTTAATTGCTCAATAAATTGTAAGTGGAGGAAACAAAGAATAACAACACATGAACGATGAACAGGTAAGTGTGCCAACAAACAAACACTAACATAACACTTCGATACTCTTTAAAGTCTAAATCAATATGATAAACCAAGAACAATAACTTATTTTTGCACTAATGTCGATCCCATTTACTGTTGTCTCTGTTGTTGCCATGCTATGTAGATAAGGATTCAAGGAAATTTATTTGGAATTCGAACAGAATTCAACCAAAATAAATAAAATTTGATATGAATAAACTTTTAAGTAATTGACAAGTAAATAAGGAGGTTAATCAACAGTGGCTTTCCTTGTACTGTCGTATATTTATTCCACCGTGCCTCCTAACCGAATTTGAGATTCTGAAATTTTTAAGTATCTAACCAAGACTGCATTTGGGAATGATTTTTAGTTCATGATTTTTGCAAAAATTTAGCCAGTTTTAAAAAATCTTATTTAATTTAGCATTAGCATTAGCTGGAAATTATTGGAAGATAGATTCTGACAGGGGCTTCAAATAATTACCCAATTAAAAGCAATAATGAATTAATTGATTGTCCATTCAATATCTTTTGCTTCTCCCTTAATTTTTTCGACTATTCCGTAATTAAATAATTAGTCCCTAGTACACTTGAGTCTAGTTTGCTAAAGTCTCAAATCTATTAGTTAATTTGTTTGAACAAGATTAATCTTATTCAAAGCACACAAAAACTAGTAACTTTCAACTTACTCAGAAGCATTATAAATTATTTAAAGGATAACAAAGTGAGGCTCCAATCATAAATTTCAGTCTTGGGAACCATATTATCATACATGTGTCATTGTCTTATAATTAATTTGGCAGTGATAAATGCTGTAGCATTTTGAAAATTATTACAATTTCAAAATGTTTGCACGAAAGTTTAGGCGTAAATGAATTAATAACTGTTATTGAGTTATAAGTTTGTGGAAGAGACAGCAAATAATAGAAGTATTAAGCGAACAAATTGAACAGCATAAGTTATGAATCATAATTTATGAAAAATTTAAATATTTAATTGAATGATTTTGCAGATCGAGGCGATGGTCCAAATGATTATGTTGAACCTTCAAGTGCTCATTTTAGGCATCGATTACAGTAAGTTTTTTCGTTTCGAAATGTAATTTATCACAAATTAGCCATAATCATTCCCTTGCAAGCAGTTGGGGTTAATTTCTATTAGCGAGCAATATTTCAAATTAAAATGAAGCCTTTTCGACTTACCTGTCAATTATTGAAATTATTTCATACAGTCATCTTTGAGTGTTTGGGAACTGCATGGGAGCTTCGATTTTTTTCTTTTTTTTTTTAGAAAGAGAATTCTTTTTAATTGTGAACATCAACAATTATCGTTATCCTTAATTAGTGCCCCTCAGTTAAGAGTAAAGGGGTAATTTGATTTTGTACACTGGTTGTGTTGTCATCATCAATAATTGAGAACAGAAGCAGCAGCACTCAAGAAAAGAGCAAAATTAGTGTTTCTATATGAAATGAAATGAGAGAAAATGCAATCAACAGATCTGTAGGAAATTTATTTTAGTTTTTCATTTGAAAGAGATGGATTTACAGAAATTCAGCTGAAGTGTCGACTCCACTATTGTATATAATTCATACTAGTGATTCATCCGCTGAGGGATATTCGGCACTGGAAGAGGGTTAGTTTTGAAATTCCATTTAAATATATGAGAATTTGTTCGACTAGCATGAAGTTTCTAAGAAACAGGTAATAAATTAGTCAGTGCAGTCTGGAACAGAAGCACTAGGAACTGATAAACACATTGTTCATATAGATAATCACTAATAAGAACAAATGGATAGCTTATAGTTATTATTTAGTGTAAAAGAAAGAATACCGCCTTTGTAATATGAGAACCTAATATTCGAATAATGACCGATTATTATTATTCAACACCTGCCAGATTATAATGATCTGAAAATACTTAGGTGACCATGAAACCAATTTATTTGACCTTCTGAAAAGGGTAATAATGAAAAAATTGATGTGTTCATTTCACTGTAGCTTCCTAATTCACCTAATTCCTTAGTGTTTGGACGTAGAATCATAGTCTACTTCTACTAAGCATTAGTTTTTTTTTTTTTCATGTTATAAAACTTCACCAAGTAAATATTTTTTGGAATACAAAATGTTGTATGTCAAAATAAACAGGTTAAGATTATTGAGAATAAAAGCGCAGGTATAACACTTTTGATTAAGCTGGTAAGAAATGAATAAATTAATATATGGAACGAGAAATATTATGAAACAGATATCCTGATGAAAAAAAACTATCATATATTATTAGGGAAAAAGATTTCTATCAAGGTAATTTTATTGCTGTTTTTATCAAAAAATTACTGATCCTTTTTTTTATAGAAGGCGATAAGGCTTGCAATTATCAATTGAGCATATCACTGGCAATGGTAGCTCTATTATTCCTATATTTCACTGCTATCATGTGATTATTTCAATTGATCCATCAAGAAAACTTCGTTTATTTTGCACTATCTGCTTGTTTTAATGGTCATTAAATGATATGCGGGCTTAGCTATGTATTTTCCTGATTTCTATATTTCGGTAACGTGATCAGTTTTTGTGTTAAGATGAATCATTGATTTAGAGAGATCATTTCAAATCTAATTCAAGTTTTCATGTCACAGAACTCCATGATCGTTCTGTTTACGTCCCGTCTTATAGATTCAATGACAATCAGCCAATGTGATTTATCATATAATATTTCGAACAATATATATAATGTATTAGTGCTATGTAAAAAGCCTAGGTCATTCATTCGTTAAACGCAACCCTTTAGTTTCCTTCTTAGCTTACTTCGTTAATGAATGTTGCATTGATCAAATACAGGATTTTGATCTATCTTCCATAGAAATTTAATGAAAACGGTAATCAATAATTCGAGCTTTTTGAATACACAATAAAACTATAGAGAGTTTTGAGATAATATTGCTTGCTATTTCCTGTCTTTTGGAGGAATTTCAGAAACGCATACGTACCGTAAACATAACAGTTGCCATAATTCTGGAAGGTCCACATCACTAGTTGAATTGGTACCACATCGACGGAAGATTCCGATTTTCACGCTGTCCTACCGTATAGAATTTATACCAACAGTTTGTAAAGCATTTCCAAGAGCTCGATAAAAAATATGGACAGAAATCTAGGGACATCCCTTCCTCAAATCTCTTCCTACAGAATGTTTGCTTATAGATTGTCCTTCTTGATATATTTACCATTTTCACTTCCGGATGACATTGTAACTGGAGATAGACATTGTAGCTAGGGAATATTCATGCACTCGACTGACTGAATTTAAAATTATATTTCGGTTTATTAATTTTAATAACACGATGCCACTACTGTCACCTCATTTTCAGTTAATTCCCTCGTTATATATACTTAATTTTTTGACGTTTGAAATATCAGAAAATACATATTAGAAAAAATCGACAAGAGCAAATGCGTTGTAGCGACGACTGAAACATTCATTATAATTGATCCATATAATACAACTAAAAGGATGAAAGTTATTAGAAAACTGAGAAGTTTCAGTTTATCCTTCGTCATTAAAGATGTCTTTTAATGTTGAAAACTTGAGGAAGCAAAAATTGATCAAATAAAGACATGGCTATTTTACTCTACTGCTGAATGAGTTTCAAAATAAATGAAGTTCATTACTTCTTGGCGTAAAAACGTAATAGGATGTAACAGAAATGGAAAAAAAAAGACAACAACATATTCTCCTTAGTTTAAAGACAAATAGAATCTGATTGCGTTTTTTAGTGAATCTGTATTTCCCGAATATTTTAACTGTTGTGGAAAGGGACCAAAAGAAAGTGAAGAAATAGGGAGGGTAACGGCTAATTGATCGAAGTGATCCTAATATCAAGAAGCGAAGCAGGTAGGTATCAAAATAATTTTGATATAAAAGAGAAAACTGACTTAAACTTACACGGAATAGCGTATAAACTTGAAACTAATACAGCATATCAAACCTGAACTTAACATAGAAAGGTCCCAGATATTAATGAGTTCTCTTCCTCATCATATTACCCTTACATAAAATTAGGACACTCCTAATATTTCACAGATGGAAGAAATGTTTGGACGATCCTTTGGATTAACAGTTATCATTGCACGAATTGCATCGAGGACTTTCTGACTGTACCTGGAAACAAACTGAAATTTGAAAAATTAAAATTTCAAGAAGAAAATATTCGACTAATTCAAGAATCTTATAAAAAGAAAAAAATAAAATAACTTGCGGTGTTCTTCATTTTTCCCTTCACATACCCCAGACTCTTGTGAATCGGAAATTCCACATTATAAATTCTCCAAAACGAGGGATCTTTAGAGATACTAAATTCTCTAATTTCCACAAATTGAACTTACGGATGGCTCTCAACATACGTAATTTTCCCTGACTGGACAGCAAGTGCAATGCTATCACCACGTTCATAGATGTCATCAAATGGTGAACGAAAGAAACATAAGGCAAATAAAAGGCAGCCAAGTGACTGAAATTCAGTGTTTTAATTTTTCCATGTTTTTGCTTACTTTTTCCATATTTAATAACAATAGCCAGAAAGCTTCATAATGCAACGATTGGAGTTCTAAAAATAAAACTGACCCAAACATCTACAGATTGGTCTATTACCGAGCCGACTTCACAAACAAAAAGTTCTGGGGCTCGATATGGCATTGAACATAACTCGCCAGCCTCATCCTGAAACGGAGGTATATAATTATGCGAACTAGCCACAGACATTAGGATGTGAGCTATTTTTAGCAACTTCGGAACAAAAATAATCTTGAGGAAAGCTAACCAACTGTATTCTTGAATCTTTTCCATCATTAATTATTACTGGACATGCGAAACAACTACCAAAATCCATCAATACGGGACGATCGTCGTCTGATAGCAACACATTAGCCGGCTTTATGTCTCTGAAAAATTCCCCAGTTTCTATCAAAAAAGAAACGTAAACCTGGAAGAAAAGCGAGATTATAGGAATTAAGAAATGAGAAACTTTGAAATGCAGTTAGAATCTTTTTCTTGAAGATGAAAGAAATTGAAAAGGGAAGGAATGTGCACATTGTTAGTGAATTTTTTTTTTCTCCAACTAGAATGAGACAAGAAAAGCAAGTGCTCAACGAGAATACTAAAATATGCTTAAAAAGTGAAAAAAGGATAACCTATGAGCAATGGGTGGTGAAGACAAATGCATTAATTTAACAGCGGAAACAATCTGTAGAAATAAGCGTATCACTCGTTCCTCATCAATGAAATCAGAGTGTGGACGACGACTTGTGAGTTCATGTTGAAGACTACCGCGCTGAAATGGCACGTTAATTTACTATAAATATTAATATGTCTAGCGTACTTCAGTAGATTTAAAGAAGGAAACCGATGAGAGAAAAAGGAATTTAACCGCATCCTTAGCAAAAAACTACACTTTATGTTTTAATATAGTTATCATTTCTTCAAAATTTTACGAAAAAACTCCACATTTTACAAAATCCAAAAAACTCTGTAACCAAAAAGACATCTGATTCGATAACCCTTTTAAACACAGAAATTCTTCGAGAAACAGAAAAAAGCTACCACATACCTTATAAAAAGTGAAGATAAGTGAAAATCGAAAACCATGTAAGATTTCTTCATCCGTAAAACATTCCAGCGGAAGTATATTCGGATGCATTCCGAACCGTCGCTGTACATTAATTTCGTTCCGAACGCGTTCAATATCCATTTTCGAATGACAGTCAATTCGTTTCAAGGCCCATTTCTGACCAGTTTTATATTCTTCCACCAAAAACAACTGACTGAAGCCCCTATAAAAAAAGTTTGAACAGTATTTCTCCATGGTCATAACTCAGTTATGACTTTAATCAGATAAACCGACAAACTTTTCAGTTTAGTTTTCTATTCAAGACATGAATACTGTATTTATTACAAAGAGAACTCTCACCCTTTTCTTTTTTTATTTCTTCATATAAAATAAACGCCTTCTAAATAAGTGTTTTGTATTCACTTTAAAATAACGAAACAAAATTACCCTTCAGCGAAAGGTTTTATTATCCGATATTGCCGCAGTCCAATTTCAAGATCTGGCTTCCCGAAAATGCAACCCATTCCGTGTAGTCCTAAAAATGCATGCAAAATAAATTCAGCAAATTCAGAATTCTGAATGTAAAATCCAAGAAGCAGTTTGACAAAATGTTAAATAAACCTTGGAGAAAAAAGTTGAAACCGGAATCCCACGAAGTTTCCAGTGTAGTGAGCTCTAACGCTTGACAAAATTAGCATGAAATTTGCTGCTAACAAGCATATTTCTTGAGTTGTTACCAAACACAGTACTGAGTTTTCTTCTAAAACCAACACGTAAGATTCTTTGCACAGATCTCTATTTTTTAGACTTAAACGAAGATGAAACTAAAATAATCATTAACTTAAGCAGTCACCAAACTGCAATATAAATCACAAGACACCTTTACCAAAATTTTACTGGTTTTCGGAGAATAAAGCGCTTATAGTTGTTGTAATAAAACAACGAATATGAAACAGAAATCGGTAAACAGCACTCAAAAACATGGCATCGTTAGACAAAATAGCACCACTTTAAGCAAATAAAAGTAAATGCTAAAATAAAGCTTGGAAAACACTGAGCAAGGAAAATTAAAGTTTGCAATAATGTAAAGCTACGAAAAGTCTCGGACTCCGAGCGCACCACTTGCGAAGAGGAAGCATATTAGCTTCAAAAAAGCTGAATAAACATAGAACATACTATGGTTAGATATAATGATCGCAGTATTAACTAATGAAATGACTGATAGCTAACTGTTCAAGAAGAGAGCAATAAAATAATTTGAAAGCAAAATTTAATTACAAAAAACAAACAATTAAAATTGTATCATTATTATTCAATATACCAACAGTGTCTGATGGAAATCTGAGCATTTAAGCTAAGTCACTCAAAATTATATTCTACATAGCATTATAATTCATCCTTACTTGTTTTTTTATTTATCCAAAAAGAACTTTCTGCATCAATAACATCTGAATCTTCAGTATCGCTCAAATAATCGTGCTGATAGGTATATCTTTCTGGAACGACAATGGTAGGATAAATTGTATAAGCAACCAAATCACGATGTGGAAAAGCATTTAACCAAGTCGTGTTTGGATGCTTATTGAACATAATTGGAATATATTCATCAACTGGTACAAGTTTCCTCAAAGGATTCTCATAAAGCAATTTCCGTGCGCCACTCAGGGACAACATATATCCGAGTGTCCAATACGAATAACCAACAGTAGAGAGATGTCGATGTCCTAGAAAAAGGAGGTATTATAAAACGAAATAAATTTCACTGATTGAAAAGCTTACCCGAGCATTCGCACCTAACTTCTTAGAGGTAGCTAAGATTGTGCAGTTGTTACTGAAATAGGAATTTCTGCTAGATTTTAGCTTTAAAAAATCCACCATCAGTGGTGAAATTATAAACAATCAGTTACAGCATGTTCTTGAATACAAATTTAATTGAAAAATAAAGTGACCAGATATCCAGTTTTCCTCTGCTCCCCCTAGTCGTTTTCTACCCAAATATATCAGATCCCATTCAATCCCCGAATTATCAATATCTTCGATCAATTCTTTAAGAAGAACTGTTGAATTGACAACAAATCGCAAATCGTCTTCGAAAACGATTACACGATCCATCTTTTTCTCACTTACTTCCTGCCAAATGCGATAGTGACTCAAGAAACAACCAACCTAAAACAAAAAAATTCAGATTTCTTTCAAAACAATGTTCTCTTGATGCAAATTTCCTCGGAAGAGCAGAAGTTATTAAACTCAGATGAAGAAAGTCCCTCATTCGTGGATTTTTCAAAATTAATAAAAGAAAAGCGAAAACAGTAGTTTTATAAATATTTTTTTCGCGAATTACATACTTCTCCTGCTTTCATCGGTCGTTTGTAATACGGATCCTCATACCCAGGTAAAAATTTAATTCCGTTAGACAATGGATCCGAATTCAAATCTTGACCATCAGTCGCTTTCCACCACGTATATTGAAATCCCATCAATTTTAATAATTCCATCATTTTTTCTTTCCTTAATTTGAAAAACAACAAGTTACTAAACAAATTAGTTCCATAAAATCCGACTGAAAATTGGTCCGTAAAACATGATTAAAAATTGACAAAATAATTAATTTTGCTTTGAAAAGAATATTCACAATAAATCACACAAAGTAATTGGAAGCCGAAATGTAGAAGACGTATCTCTGTTACAATCATGCTTTAAATCGAACAGAATTGTTGGAAAAGTATGGTTCTTTCATTCTTAATGTTAGAAATACCTTTCGCTTCTTCGCTCGAGATTGATGAGATAAATTTTATTAACCCCGAAAAGTGATGGTTTCGGATAACTGACTTTTAGAAATGATGAATGTACAATGGGCATTAAACCACTGTTGGAAATCCAATCAGCTATTAGATAACGAAGCTGTAATTACGGATTATTTATTAACTTATTAAATTGTTCACAGATATCGTTTTGTTTGAGTAAATAGTCAAATGTTTTACGCACTATCTAAAATATGCTCTTTACTAGAAATGAGCTAATTTTTGGGGTAGCAGCATTAGTCTGTCAAACGGATAATTCAGGCCACAGTCTTAAAAGGCTAATCACACAGGCGCAAATCCATAATGTGAGATGGGTAACATGAAATAAAGGTGAATTTGCAAGGAAACGAACCAATTTTCTTTGCAAATCCAAAGATCGTAAGGAATGATTGAAGAAATATCCATAAAAATACTCATTATCTAAAAAAAATGGTATGTTCAAGCGAGATGCCGAATTCTCAAAAACAGCGTTTGGTTCTTCAGAATCACTTTTTGAATAACCGTATAAATTTCCGGAAGAAAATGTTAAAAATGCTGCATCACTGTTTGATAAGTCCAGTAACAATGGTTCTGGAACCACCTTCACCTGTAATATGCTCAAATGAATAATTTGAAAAGTGACATTGACCGACGATGTTTCTTTATCCATCTTTCTCATGAATCTCAAACTTCCAAACAAATTGGTGGGAAGGGCACGAAATGAATTGTTACAAAATATTCTAGTTTACTGCTGAAATCAAACTCAAAAAAAAGAGAAATTCACCATAAAAAAAAAAAGTACAAACTTACTTCAATCGTAGATATCTCTTTCCGACTACTGTAATCTTCAGAAACGAAAATTGTGGGTGGGTCACCAAATGGTGCAAAAAGAAGAGGAGCAATAACCAGTTTTTTTTTGCCCATTAGTACCCGGAGAATCCTGTGATTAGTCAACAAATGATCACCCTAAAATTTCTTCAATGAAGAACTTAGCAATATAAAAAAACTTTCTTTTTTGATAGGCTCTTGTATTTTTAATCCTAAATGCTTTAAAATTAGTTGAGAGTTCTGTCAATACCTTAAAACATTCTCTATTTGGGACACGAAGTTTCTAATCGAAATGCTGAAATGAAGCAACATATCACAACCTTTAGAAATAACACATATTTCGCTTTGTTATTTCTTGCTTTCATCAATGCCTCTTCTTCCCAGTTTATAGCATCAGTGGTCAGGAAAAGAGAACGGTAGTATTTCTTTGCACCATTTGTCCATCTGTAATTTCTTTGAAAGATTATACTTAGTCACTAATCACTACGAACTGTTACCCTTTACAATTGAAAAATGAACAGTGGAACTCAGATGATGTTTAGTACAATGCAATTTTAAATCCTTTAAATTCCTCGCGTCCCCTGCAGAAACTGTGACATACACAGTGATATGAAATGGATAATATTTTGATTAATTATTCAACTCTATATTCAAAAAACTAACTGCTTGGTCTTGGGTAAAGTTGCATCAGTGTGTGGCCCAACGTATATATCAATCAGAATTTGATCTTTCGGGTAGTCAAGATTTTCTAACAAACCAAAAAAGTATGATAATACATGGGCATGATTCTCCAACTGTATAGCTATCGATAGCACTGGATAGATTTGGCGATAATCACCCTCACCGAAAAATGCATTCTGCGCCGATGTACTGGACGATATTACAGTAGCGAGTACTACTACTACTAGTGCAGCATGACTCATCTGCAATAATCGTCCATGACCAAAAGATTGAAATTGATCGAGACATGCCAGATTTCCGACTCCAATTAAATCAAAATGAATCTTCTCTCGTTCAAAGTTAAAGAAACTCAACAAAAACGTTTAGAAACGGGAATGTCGCTGAGGGAGCAAGTTCTCTTAAAACCTAATTAACGTTACGGTTCCTCCTGCATAACATATAATTCCTTTGTAAACAAGAAACCACGAGCAAGGAACCAAACTACTAAAGAAAATTCTACACAAAGTCAGGACCTAATCGAATTTTTTCCTCCTTTATCTCCATACTTCTTAAATCCAAACTTTCCCTATGTGAGTATAGAATCCAATTCCGGAAGTTACCGCACACCCCACAAAATCTAGTCACATAATTCAGGAAAATTTGGAGACAAACAGTACGGGATCTCAACTTTCTAATTACCTTTACTAAAACTTCGAAGGACCAAACGAGAATCTGACAATGACCAATCCAATAATTAAAAGGAATGAGAACAGAAAAAAAAAAAAAAAAATAGTCAGAAATAAATAGGCGAGCTTGGAGTTCAGTAAACTGACAAGTATGACAAAAATTTTTAATGCTCAGTAAATGAAACCGATTGTGGTCAATAAATGCATACAAAGTAAACACATCCACTGATGCCTCCCAACCTCAATTGTCGGCTAAATTAATCTTGCACTAAGGCAAAAATTAACACATCAAACAGTTTGTATTGCAGTCATCCCACACCACACATCAAATAGGATCTCTGTTAATACAGTCAACCTGCATTCTTCGAAGAATTAACAAAGTATTCATGTAAATTTTAATATTGAAATTGGAAATGCCAAATCACTTTCAAAAATCTATTGCGACTGACTTGAAAGAAATGAAAATATTACGCCTAAGCAACATTACAGAAGACAAAAATGTTCCCTACTTCGTTGAACCCCGGCAATTTCATTCTATATTTTTGTAAAATGGAAATAAACATTTTAACGATAAGCATTCCCTGACTGGTATGAAATTTCATATAATCTGAGAATCTACACAGACTTTCCAATATTTCAAGGTGACAAAATCTAGAATTTTGTCAGCCGAAGTCTACATATCAGGCATTACAAGACAATACGAAAACAAAGTATCATACCGAGAAAAAGTACACAAACGTGTAATTATACACAACAGTAGCAGTGTAGGTACAAAGATTGCATGTTAAATTAGATAAAGGTTCCTTTAAATATACATACTAGAAAAATGAGCTCATGCAAGGTATTCATAGAGATCCTTCTCATTTTCCACCCTTTGCAAATACTCTTTTTCGATCAGAATATCAATGCATTTTTTAATCATCGGCACTTTGGGTTTGAAACGTGAAGCCAGTTGCGCGAGAACCTGCAACTTTTTTTCAATTATCCCTTGAAATTCAGCAGCCATTGGAAAATGAGTGAAAAGCTGTGATCAAAATATCTATGAAATCTATTCTGGAAACCTAGTTACTTAGGGAACAAGTGGAACAGTTTCGAATAAACCAAAGATACAAGTAGATGCAACTTAGTTAACTATGTACAAAATTTTCTAATGCAATAGACACTTCAGATTAACAAACACAGCGATGAATCATTTAACCGAAAAAAATTTGAAAAAGCTTCACTCGCCTCAGTAATTAGTTGAGTGTGTTTCATCTTTTTCCTCATCTTCATGATGCGGACAATAGCAGCCTGGAAAAGAGAACATCCATAAAAATAGAACTGATAACACCTGATTTATAATAGACTCACAAGAATTTGACGGAATACCAACCTGTACAACTAGTCTCCTATCATCTTCTACTGATTTATGTACTTCTACTGTTTCTTGACGTATCTCGGCGCGAGCCA
Organism: Setaria equina; assembly: GCA_003012265.1. Lineage (NCBI taxonomy): Eukaryota > Metazoa > Nematoda > Chromadorea > Rhabditida > Setariidae > Setaria > Setaria equina. The sequence continues at coordinate 101,970 of PQVD01000303.1, forward strand.
TTGTCTTCGACAGATCAACTTTTAATTTTTTGCTGAAAAAAATGTTTCTTTTAAATCTCAGTGGTCTATTCACAAAAAATATTTAAATCGCAGAACTATGCTGAAACATAATACATACTTTGAGAAATCAGAATTCAGTCTCAGAACTGTTGCAAGAGGAGTATTTGTATCAATATCAATCTTTGATCCAGCAACCGACAACAGTTCTACCTGTAAGCGATGTGGTAAAACATGAAAGGACAAAAAAAACTCCATTAACCATAGCTGCTCGAATCCGACAGCTAGAAAAATGTCCCCACAGACGAAAGAATGCGACTGGAAAGAAAAAAAAAGAGAAAAAAAAAAACATAGCTGAGCTAAACTGAAACTGACCAAGTAGCCTTGATGAAAAACAATAATAAAAAATTTGAACTCTAATTATTCAGATAGTTTCAAACAAACCTTGACAAGAGCTTGAGCAATCTGAGCAACAATCTCATGTCTCAGTTTAGTATTATCACAAATATGTTGCAATGTCATTTCCGTGTTTTCATTATACAACATTAAAACAGCCATTTGAGCAGTTGTAGCCTGGAAACAATACTGTTAGAAAACTACAAACCTTCTCGTCTGAAAAAATTGAAATTTAGTTTGTCTTATGTGTTTACA
>PQVD01000306.1:0-13464 GCA_003012265.1 Setaria equina
GTGAAATTTGAGCGGATGCCTGCGGTGGTCTTGTCACTATTCCTAAGATTGCTGACGAGATGATGAAGGTTCCTTCTGCCAGTGATGCTTAGGTATTTGGCCTGACCTCTTGGGTTAAATAAATGGAATTCATATATGGGTGTTGAGGAGTACCGCCAAAATTGCTCTGGGATTTTCTGGCAAAATGAATAACTGGGAAAGCCTTGCTATATCGTGCTCAATTAACCTATGGTTATTTACTAGCTTGCTCGAAATCGTGGAGAAATACAATTTGCTAGAAAAGGATATTGACAAGATGACAGTTGTTCTACAGCACGGTCAATTCAGTGTTAAGGTTATTTTCATTTTACTCCTGGTGCTACATTTTTTTTTCTTTGGACTTTAAATCTGACCACTTCCATTCTCCTTTCCATACGTTTCCTTAACTTTGATCAGTATTAAACCATACAGCGGTTATGTCATTGCTTTCTGACTATGGTATATTGCAAGAATATTTCACTTGATTCCTCACTTAGATTTACTTCAGGAACTTTTTAAAGTTGATATTAATGAATTGGGACCCTTTTGCTTAGTTTTAGTTCACAGGTGAATTTTAGGTACTCTATGGATCGAAGAATGTAGTTCCGACCCGCAAATTCGGTATTTTAACGATTGATGAAACGAAACAGGAAATGATTTTCTCCTTTGATGATTCTCGCTCGGTAAGTCTCACAACTGCCGAGATCAGCTAAAGCTTTGAAGACGGTTTATTTTCCAACCCCTCTTTCAGGTCACGCCTTTTAAAGCCTTATCAAGCTTTCCTTATTTGACGCCTCTAGAAAATAGCATTGGGTTTTGGATTGAAAATAACGAGAAAACGGCATTTTTGATGGAGTTTGAAAATCATGAGGACTTGAAGGCAGTACACGAAGCATTGAAAAAATGGTTAGGTAATGCTTTAATTTTTCTTCCATGGTTTCAACTTGAATCGAAAGAAATTGTACAGTAATCAGACTAAGTATGATTCAAATATATTATCTGGTATGCCTTTCTTTTATGTGCAAAATGATGAAGATGGGTTATTATTATTATTCGGGATGGTTGTTTCCCTTTCAAAATGGCTAAATTTTTGATCTTTTCGGTTTTCTCGAAAAAATTTTAATGCATAATTTACCTACAAATATAATTTATCTGAAATGTTTGTTTTCCTTTTTTTTTTTATTCAGATGATAGTCAGCTTTCGATGCAGAACTCATCAAAACGTGGTCGAGAATTCGAAGACCGAATTAGACAGTTAGGCTTTCTCTTAGTTGTTCTTATAGCACTTTATTTTACATGAAAGCAGGGTCATCCTAAGTTGCTCCATAAGTCCTCATTTTGCTATTTTAAGTTTGCAAATTTAAATTATAGCTAAACTTTCAATCTGAAGAAAGGCTTAGAAAGTAGACATGCTATCCGAGGGATTTCGGTGTTAATGGTTGTCCAGAACTTTAATTTAGAGACTGAGGGAGGTGTTTTGTAATGTGAAAATCGCAATCACAATAAAATTAAAATCTGGAATATACTGTTTCCTAATTTCTCTTGGTCTTTACTATGTGACATTCAAGCAATATAATTGTTGGAAACTTAGCTACCGGAAGCGTTATTTGTAATATAGCATGCAAATTTTTTACTATAAGCAAGACTGATCGAGCTGAAGAATTATGATGATAACAAATATCTAAAGAGCCCTTTGAACCTTATTTTAATGTTTAAACACTTTATTTGAATAGAACAATTTTTTTTTCCAGTATCAACGAAAAGCATCTTACGTCGGATTCAGCTGATGTTGAAAGTAGTATGTATTTTAATTCTCTTTTTACTTGCTTTCAAGTTTTGCTCTGGCTTTTTTCTCACTTATAGCCAGATATACGGAAGAAGTATCCTAAAAAATCCAATCTGTTAATATTTTACATTATCTGTTATCTTCTTAGCTACTGTTATTTCAGTTAAAAAATACCTTGATCGATTCACGTTAGATTCCATGCAAGAACCAACTGCAAAGCGGTCGAGGCTCTCCTTTTCAACTGATGATTTTGAACCTGACGACATAGAAATTGAAGACTCTTCGATGCAGTATGCCAGTCGCTCCTACACAAGTTTTTGTGTTTTTAACTCACTTAAATTCTTTGCAATTTCATTCCTTCTAGGTCGGAAAATTCCAGCATAAGGGACGATGATAGTTTAGACAGATTTTATGAGGAAATACTCGAATGTGGAGGTGGAAAAATAGATTTTTCGATGATCGATAGCAGAGTAAGTCCTTTGTAATCTTTAAGTATATAAATTAACCATTTTATTAATAGGTAAAATGCGTCTTAAATCATAATAGATACAACTTCAAGACTATTTAATACAGTGATTTAGGAAACACGGAACACTTTATTACTTGCAGATATGTATTACAGATATCTATTTGCAGATAGGTCGCACTGGAACTTTGAGAAATAAAAATGCGGAGACATCTGGGTATGTGAATTATGGGTTGTTCAGATTGCCCACACTTGGACTGTATTTTAGTTTTTTACAGATAAAACAATCATCAATTAGCCAACAATTTACAGCACCAACTAGGCGTTTTTGTTTTGGTATAGGTTCATGAATCTTGGAAATACGTGCTATATGAACTCTATGCTGCAAGGATTGTTCGCAGACGTTGTTTTTGCAAAAGATCTTTACAAATTCTGTAAAGTGATCGAAGGACTTGGCTTGAATTTGAATGTGGAAATGCCGTTAAGTTTGTATGCATTGAATTCTTGTTTCAAAAAACTTTAGAAATTATCAAAGATTTGTTAGATAATTACTTCATCCTTTCTAATTCTCTTCACGTTTTCATTTTCTCTTTCTTACTTCAGTAAGAGAAAAAAAATCAAAGAAGTTTTCAGTTGCTAAATGCTCAAGTTCTGACTAGATTGAAGCTCAAACTGAAAAACATCTATGCTAACTTCAGAATAATTATCTCTTTGACATCCATTGTTTAGAGCAGTTGCTAATTTGGCAAGCAGACGACATCGTGCTACAAATCAGCTGAAAATAACACTACTAAAAATGATCAAAAACATAGCACATTTCGGGAGCAATGCGCAACAAGTTAGTCTTTTTCAAGTTTTTTTTTAAAATTACTTTGAAACGTTTTTTTTTGCCTAATATTTCTTTTACTTCTAAATGGATCTATTATCTTACTAATTGTTCTTTTGGTCATCTTGAATTCAAGAACTTTCTGGACATGGTCCAAATATCAACATGCACAGCAGCTATCCAAATATAAAATGAACCATGCATCCTTAGACTTTATCAGTAGAGTTTGACTTTAAAGGTTCTGTAACTGCAGGATGCTCACGAGTTCTTAATTAATATTTTAAATCAAATGCAAGAGGAATGCGACACAATGTTGCATAAGCTATATGGAATTGAGGATAAACAAGAACGCGGAAGGCAGAATCCTGTTACATCGAATTTTGCTTTCGTCATGGAATCCATTATAAGATGCAAAAAGTTTGGTTACTTACTGTTTTTGAGCATCACAAAATATGAGTCGTTATCTATACTCTCACTATCCTCTCCAGTAAAAAAGAAAAACAAGCGGTATAATTTGTTAATGAGATATTATTTAATTCGGAATCCAATCTTCAAGTTAGAAAACAAATTTAGATGTGATGTTGTAACAAAAAACAAAGAAGAAAGTATTATTTTACCGGTCTCGATCCATATGTTGGAACAAGCTGGTTTTCGGTAAATCACTTATTTTGGATTACCCGTATTGGATCTGTTTTGTTTTGCTTTTCTCTCTTTTTTCTCATTTATTGTTCTTTAGTGAAGTTGAAACCAGATTTTAAAGCAGTCATTAATTCGGCCGAATTCGAGAAATTTCACAAATTTTTTTCTGTCTTTTAGATCCAAAAGACCTTCACAATTTCTCACAGTGCAAACTCTGCTGGATGAATACCTGAAGGTCGAGGACGTGGATAAGAAATGTGAGACTTGTGGTTTTATAGGCGCTACGAAAAAGCAAAAATTTGCTCGTATTCCAAGGTAAAATTATCTTTATTTGACTTTAATTTTAATAGCACAATAGCATTTTTTTGATAACAGTTCTCGTCCCGTACTTTTTAATTGCATTTTCATTTTAGATGTCTCATCGTATTCATCAAGCGCTATATCTTCAACTCATCCACTGCTGTAAAGCGTTTTGATAGAGTTGAAATTCCTCTGCATCTGACGCTGAATAAAGCTTCTGTCGAGGAGGCAGCTTCATATCCTGCTTTATCACCAGCAATTAAGTAAATGAAAAATTCTCATTACATCTTTTATTCCTTAATTCAAAAAAGGTTCTTTTTTCTTTCAAAATCAAAATTTTCTAATTAAAATTCTTGAGCTAAGATAAATGATCAGAACTAAGTTAGAACTATAATTCTTCATTTAAGGGAGGTCGATTTCAAAACTACCAGATTGCTCAAAATAAATCTGTTTCGGGATGTCTTGAATTTCTTTAACTTTTCATCGACAAGTACGAAAAGAGCTTCTGAATTCAATGGGACTGATAGTTCAGGATTTATTCCTGCCGCATTTATTCCGAGAATTATTGATACTGAAAGATGGAGAGCTTTGAACATGTATAATGAGGCAATCCGTCAGCGAAGTTCTATTTCACACAGAAATTGCGGAAATGGGCGTAATGTCTATGTGCGACCGAAAACAAATAAAAGTAAATTTGTGAAGAAGCAGTTCTATTTGTTCTTTCACGTAACTTCCTTTTAACTTTTTTGTTTTCCACTTAATCTACCTTCCACAAACTGAACAAAAATTAAATTCAGGTAATGCTGAATGAACTGAGAAGCAGCTGATTTTGTTTTCTTCTTGGAAAAAGTTAGAAAAGTCCATGGTTTCAGTTCTTCCAAGCGCACATGTGAAGCCAAATGAAACTATCTGTCCTACCGAAGTATCGGATAATAACAAAGAATCGGATGATGCACTTGTGTATCCCATAGCTGTTTCAAATGGGAGTATTCTTGATCACGATTATATCCAATCAGATCTTTATGACACTTCATCTGAAGTACTTTTGCTGTTTGCTCTTAACTACGAAATGGTGAGGGCAGAAGATAGGGGAAAGAAGAAAGACAGAAGGTGAAGTCGGACGAGAAAATATGTAGGAGAAATAAACTACCAAAAGCATCAGAAAATTAGGGGTCTCTTTTTAAGCAAACTGCCAGAAGCCATAAATTATTTTTAGATATGAACTAAGTAAGCAGGATTTAAGACACGGTAAATTATTAGTTTTTATTTAATGTTTTAGAGTTCAAAACGGGATCTTGGCGAAGCTCGCGTATATTTCACTGAAGCACTAAAAAACGCAAGATCATCGGAAGATAAAAAAAGAAGGGAATCAGTTAATTTCGAAAGCTTGTCGAGTGGGCAACGGTATTTTTCTGCAGAATTGACCACTCGTCCTGACCCCTTTTTTTAGGAAGATTTTTCTGTCAAGAAAATTTTGTAACTTTATTAATTCCAAGAGTCAACAGAATTTCAGTAAGATTAATGAAGTAGAGAAAAAACTAATAAATATACAGTTAAGAACTGCAAAAACTCTTCAGCAATACAAACAATAATGCAATAAATGGAAGCAAGCCATCTGCTGTGCAGTTCACGAGAATTGATAACCCAAACAACACTGTATCAACTAAGATGATCCATCTTGCTTCGGTTGCCGTTTCAAAAGGAACTGGAAGTCGTGTCAACGAATTTGAAAATGTTAACGAGAGCGAGAGGGTACTTACAGGTGAATACTATCTGTTAATACACTTTAATTGGGTTCGATAAAAGAACAATTTTAATACAGTGAAATTGGAAATGTAGGATCTTGGAACAGGCAAATTATACCAAGGTTCTGATCAAGTAGTGATGCCTTCTACAGTTATTCCTTAATTTAAATAGTTGGTATAGGGATCCGCAAATTTTAGTTCCCTGCAAATCGTCTGGAGAGCGCAGTGGATATGGTAGACGATTTCATGAATACATTGATGATCGAGAAGAATCAGAGGAGTTTTCTGCTGCTCATTTAACAGTGTCCAACGCGGAATTTTCTAGATGTGATCAAAAATATTTTTCTAATTTGAGATCGAAAATCAATATTCTTACTCCGGTAAATCTACGATTTTCTCTCGCTAGATTTATAGTAGTAGATAAACGAATATTGAATCAGGGAAGGGAAGGTAGGAAATGCAAGAAATAATTTAGCTACAAGAGATGTTTTTAAAACATTGGGAAAGTGTGTTATGCCAATTTTATGAAGTTACTGAGCTTTAAAAATCCCTAAAAATTGGTTTTCAGGATGGCAAGCAGCCATTTCAACCGGATCCTGTGAAGCAGCCATCACCATCACGAGAGCAAACAATGTTCCACTCCATGCTTGCTCAGCGCCAGTTAAATTTATCACGGTACTTCTATCAGTTTTTTCTTCCTTTTCTAAAATACTTCATCAGCTCTGCTATCTTTTAAAGAAATATATTGTTCTCACTTCATTTGCTGGTGTTATTCCATGACGAAAAGGACTGGTTGTAAGCTAAATCTCTTTAGCATTATTGAGCCACATTCACTCATTTTTAACAGATGTGTGTTATTTGCTCTTGAAATAGATAAAAGCTTGGTAATTATTGTGAATAATCAGATGTTTGCTAACAATCAGTCATATGAAAATTCAATCATTTTGTAGCTTTGATCAAAGTTTTTATTCGGCAACAATAATATTTTATTTTAAGCCTTCAAAAACCACCGTCGAAAGGCGATTATACAGATGAAGACCTGTACTTCATGACTGAAGAAGAACAAATTTTGGCGGTTGGTTTTCCTTTCCAGAAAGTTCAATCTGTATATGTGTCGTTCATAAGAACCAGTATTGCTCAAAATATAAAGTTATAGGCCTGTGAAAGAAGCCTTGCTGACCAGTTAAATTCTTTTCAAAAAGGGAATGATGGAAGCTGTGGGAAAGTGTCACAGGAAGTTGATAACAAGGTTTGATACTCTTTGTTTCACAGAAAGTTTAATTTTGTTGCTGAATTCTAATGTTTCTCTAATATTATGAATATAAATTTCATCGCTTCAGGTGTTACGTGAACAGGATACCGATAAATCATTGGGCTACAGATCAGCATCTTCTGTCACTGATGAAGAGCAAAAAGTTGACATGAAAATGGTCGGTGGAATGGAGGATTGTTCAAAGCAATTAGAGGAACAGAAAAGCGATCATTGCATATACAAACTACTGAGCCTAAAATCACCATCTCATGTTCCTGACAAACGGCTCATAACAGAAGTAGAAACTGTCGAAGAGATGGAAAATTATTCAAATGAATTTGAGAAACAGGTGTGTGCACAGTATTCCTCATACTGTGGGAGTGACAAAAAGTTGGAAATGGAGATAGGAAAGATCGGAAAAATAAAACATTCCGAGGAGTTTAAAGAGCAGGAAGGCAAGCAGTGTACAGACAAATTAATTAGCCAAGAATCACCAGGTTCTGCTATTGAGGGAAAGTTCAGAATAAGCACAGAAATGAATGAAAAAACAGAAAATCGACGGGATGAATTTAAAAAGCAAGAAGACGAGCCCTCTGCATATAAAATGGCAAGCCAGAAATCATCGTCTATGGTGGTTGATGAAGAGTTCGAAGTGGTAGTAGAACAAGTCAAGGAAGTAGAAAACTGTTCAGAGGATTTTAACATCCAGGAATATGAACCTGGTAACTGGCAAGATTTTGAAGATGATGATGATGTGGAAGAGATAAGTAAATACAACCATAAGATTGGAACTAAGCAGAGCGAGCTTATTATAAACGCAGAAAAGGCTGAAAAGTTATTAAAAGAATATTGCGGTGGTTTGGAATCTGAGACTGCAGAAGATATTAGCGAAAGTGAAGTCCCAGAAGAAGTGAATGTAGTTAATGCGAATGAGGAAACACTTCAGAGTAACAATAGCGACAAAAATCATCGAGCTGAAGGCATGAATATGAACAGGGTATCTGAATCCTTTAAAAAAGGCATATCGAATGCTGATGTAATAGTCAGCAGCGATTCATCTGGATCCAAGAGTGCGGATCGAAATATAGTGAAATCAGGAGTTATTAATGATTCCAAGTCTTCTGTCAATAATGTAGAAGTAGCTTCGGATGATATGAATAACACTGATGGGAAGGTTGGCCGATTTTAAGGTTTTAAAACTCAATTTTGACTCTTCAGAATGAAAATTTTGAACTTTTTCTCAAAAACTTTGTAGTCATATGGTTTTACAGTTGTGGTTTTTCTCTCCCTATTTTGCCGAAACCTCAGCTAAAATTGTTTGGATTCAGGGTGGTGCCAGAAGAAAAACATACTTGAAAAAGGACAGACCTCCCACTCCACCGGAATTATCATTTCGTACTAATCAAGTGATAACTTACCGTGGTGGGTGGACTTCTACCAGAAGCAGTGATCCACTGCTGGGATTTAAGCAGACCATGGTTGCAGCAAAGGCGGAATTTTTAAGTAAGTGAATTTTTTACAATGTACCGCTTCTATTTTTCAAGGATTAGGAAGTCTTCAATAATGTTCGCTCTTTTTATAGCATCCACATGTCCTATGGAATAATCATTTAATCTTTCACCAACTTACCTTCAGCTAAATTTGACCAAACGCAACGTATATTCTATGGGGTCGACGGCCCATTTACTTCGTCCTTCTTAAACCTCGTATTGTTGATAAGCATTCCAAACTACCAATCAAACAATTCCCTTTTATAGATAGCAATTTTGATAGAAAGAATACTGGAGAACTGGATAAAAGAAGAATATCACCAGGCGATATCAGTACCGATCTAAATAAGGTAAGTTTTGAGAGTTAAATCATAAAGTCGTGAGAAAAAGGAAAAACCTGAGATGGAATTTACGATTATCTAAATTCCATTTCCTAGACAACAATTCATAGTTTATACGGATTGGCCAAGGTTGTATTAGAGAATTGAAGCAAAATCAGTGGTATATTATCGTTTTGTATAGTTTCTAGAGAGATATTAATGAAAGTGCAGTAATCAAAGTATTTATTGAATAGGCATCTTTTAAGGAAGAGTTTGAGACTAGTAAACTTCAGAGTGACGAATGATTTTCAAATTTTTGATTTGAGCGAGTGTAATGATTGGTGGACCAAGCTGTGACTGATCAGTCAGATGTTCATCGTTAATAGGTTTAAGAAATTACCATTTCTGGGCTTGATTTTTCTTTTTTTTTTTTTTCAAGAATGAAGTTGACAAATTTGGTCTACAGTTAGTTCCGTACAAACCATTAAGCAGCGAGAATCGACGCTCAATTTGTGAGGATATTGGCATCTATTTCAATACTGATTGGATGCAAGTTTTCGTTTCAATTTTGAAATTAATTGACTATTATCACTGGCACCAATTATTCATAATAACATTTTGCTCAGATTGCTTGCTCATTTGTCGAAACCGTCGAACATTAGTTGGCTAAGGGCTATTTTTTGCCACCGTTTTTTGGCACACATCAAATCATATCTCTGCGCAACCCATCCACTGTTATTTCGGCATTGTTACAATGACTCAGATTTTGTTGGATCCATTAGTTAAATGGATTGAATTAACTATACTTTTTAGCATCCAGTCTTCAGTTCAGAAAATGAGTGTCTTCGACAGACCACGTCGCCTGGTTAGTGTGAAAGGAGACTGCAACCGCTTATTTCAGTCACTGGCTTACTATCTTGCTGGCAGCTCAAATGATTACCGACTACTTCGAGAATTTGTAATTTTATTTATCAACTAAATTGTTCTAGAGGGGTTATCAGGATTTGTTCCCAAAATTATCTGTGCTTTTGTTTCAGATTATTGGCTTTGAAACTGAACATCCAGGTGAGTTCGCTGCTCTAAAAGGTTGGACAAATGACAGGTGGATTTGTCATGTAGATCTGTTGACAAAAACTGGCTTAGGAACTGAGCTGGAACTTTACGCGTTTGCAGCAATGTTTTGCGTTGATGTTTGGGTATTTCACAAGAAACAGTGGCTCTGTTACAGACCTAACTTTCTGGCGATTGATAACCGATACGGGAGTAAGTTGCTAGACAACTGTTTTATACTTGTTTTTCGAATTTCCAGTTCAATAAAAAAGATCGGAGGTCCAAAATAAAAGAAGCGCATTTCTTCATGAGCTTCCAAAATCATAAAATAAAGAGATTTCATACCGAACTGTTAATGTGTTTAATAGTATTTAAGATAAAAAATTCTTGGAATTTTAAACCATGCGCAAAAAAATTTACCTTCAGAATGTTTTCCTTATTCATAGTTATGAAAAAATAATATGGATTTGAGTGTTTGGACAGCTAATACAACTCATATTTCTGCTTGTAATTTTCCTCAAGATACGAGCCTAATTACAAAAATTTTTAGGAATAAGTATTGGAAACTGTCGCATTGGGGAAAACGAAGGTGTCTATCTGCTGTATGAGCATAAATCGTTTGCTCCGGTGCTCACACCTTCGGTACAAACAAAAACTTCTGTATTAAAATTTCAATTTCTGAAACTTTTTGATAGGGAAAGTGGTTTTCCTAGTAAACTTTTGTAGGAATAAGAAGTCTGCTATGATTTTTGATGTTTTATTGAAAAACGTTAAATTCAGAATCAAATTTTCCTCGAAAAAGGAAGACATCTCAACAGCCTAACTAAAATCAAGAATGCGGATTTTGTGCTTGGATGTTCTCAGAAGAAGGTCAATTATTTATTAACGAAATCTTCACTTTTTGTATATTCTGATTGTTCAAAAGTTACAAACTCTTCATGCTAAAAATAAGTTTCTATTTTACGAATGCTCTAAGCTTTATAAGCATCCTCCCATATTTCCGTATTAGGATTCCGAATTTTAAAAAGAAATATTTACGATGTTAACATTTCTCTTATTGTCATAAGCAAAATATGCTCTTCATAATTTCTTTGTCTGAATGTTCAAATTTAGGACAAAAAAGATTATGATGATAAGGTTGAACCGCTGTCTTCGGATGTCAGCGCTAATGTGAGTTCTATCCATGAAATTGTTTTTAAAAATTTATTTGTGTAGTTTGCCAAAAATATAATCCTAATTAAAAAAAAGAAAAAAATGCACACAAGGATTGGCTCAGTCACGCAGATTTTAAGTCCTTTGCCTTTTTAACTGCTTTAGTCATAAATCTTTACGTTGCTTCTGAATAAGTCAGATCTCGTTCACTGATAAAGCATTTCTGGGCAGCCAGAAATGATGTGTACAATTAGTGAGTTTGTTTTGAGGAAGATGCCACGGGGCCGTCGTATCGACTTATATCTGTTGTCAGTCATTTGGGACAAACAGTCAACACTGGTAAGTATAATGGATATATCTTTAAAAGTTTTAAACACATTAAAGTGATCTTTGCCGGTATAAATTGCACTAGTCATGTATAAATTCACTGGCTTTTTCCCAATTTAACCCATTGATAAAACAGAAGTCTTCGATATTGTTGTCGAAGTTTCACTCCCCCCCCCCAACTGAATGCATTTTCCCACTTGACTCGATGAGCAGGAAATCAGGAGCAAAAAATCGGAAAATTTAAAACTAAATGCCTTTTTGGTGTAGGCCACTACATATGTGATGTTTGGTGTAACAAATCAAAGGGTTGGTTGCTGTGTAACGACGAATTAATCAGATCTGTTGATGAAACATCAGTGCGGAACAGAGGCAGTTCTGGATACATCTATTTTTACCTTAACAGGTGATAATTTTCTGTCTTTTCTTTTTTTTCTTTTTTCACTATTATATTTGAAAGTGATACTCGATTCTGTACTAGCCATTTTCGTACGATTCAAACTGTGACATTTGGAATTGAACATTCTCTACGTGTTAAAAGGCTTCATTTCATTCCTTCACAAAGGAGAAAATGCATTTAGATCTAGCAACATAAAATTTGGGTCAGAACTTGCTTACTACGTTATCACTACCGTTTACCGTTAAGGAGTTTTAATATAACATTTAGAGTCAGAATGCGGTATGCAAGAAGTGATGAATAAATAAAATCTTCATATTTCTCCTTGACGTTAATCTTCTGTTCGTTACTTATACCAAAATATTTCAGTGAACTGTTCGAGAATGAGTGACCAGGAAGGCAGCATCCCAACATTCCGGATTAAATGACTCCCTGAATTGGTTCGGATTTGGTCGATGGTCTAAATTTTTCTGTTACTGCTACTCTTTACATTCAAATGTTTTGTTAAATCCTCATGTTATTCACTAAATTTTCTTGTTAAAATATCCTCTCGTTACGAATCCTTGTTAAATTTTTGTTGTTTAAACGAATTTTGCATCTTTTTTTTGAAGTTTGAAAAAACTGCATCTTACAAATTTATGTGACTTGGAAGAAAAGAACTTACCCAGTCCGATTTCAAAAATTCTTCAACTATGTTTTCGATTTTATGATAAATGGAGTCATCTATACGCAAACTGCATGTGAAATTCAAATTCTTGTTTTATTTAACTTTTTCAACCACATAAAGGGAGGAAGTGATCATTTTGCCGAATGCTCCGCTACCGATGTGGTATTTTATTGACCACATATGTATTTAGATGGAGCCGGTAAAAGTTCGTTTCCTTCCTTTTTTTTATACCGTACATGCATTTGAATTGTTCTCGGTTTTGTTTTGTTGGTTTTGATAAAGAGAAACGATTTAAAAGGCAGTACGAAAAATGCAATGTTAAAATAATTCAGAGTGGTCGGATTAACAAGTTGTGGAATACAGTTTTAAGATTTCAGAATCAAATTGAAATTTTGTCCTTGTCTAATGACTTGGTGTTTTTTAACTCCATTTGAACTATGTCAAGGTTGTTTCGGTATCCCCGCAAGATGCTTCCAGAATGAGTTTTCCCCATATCCTTTATGAGGTTGGAAGTAGACAAGTGATAATCAAGGGTAATCGATTAAGGATTTAACCGTACTTTTTGTCTTTTTCTTGCCTATGATAATTAGCGCTTTCGATATACACATTCCCTTATATTAATAGGAAGAAGTAAGTGTTAGCTGAAGAAATTGTTGGCCAATTTCGCAGTTGTAGTGATCAGACCAGATTATAACCAAATGTTGCTTTTATAATTAGCCTCCGTAGGATATTTGCTTTCCGATGCAATGCTTGTATTATATTTTAATTGATCGAGGATCGAAATATCTAACGTTTGGGGAAGTCATCAATCCTTTTATCGAACTAATTTGAATGCTTTCATCCGTTCGACGATTGAGAGCTTTATAACAAAGTATAATTTCCTTTTCGATAGCATAATTTAGTCAGTGAATGAAATTGCCAATAATTAACGTGTAACTAATGAATCTTTCTTCTTTCTTCTCTTCACTACAACATACAAATACACCTTTTCCACATATTTTTATGATTTTTTATTCAAGCATTTTTTTTTTT
>PQVD01000307.1:0-20328 GCA_003012265.1 Setaria equina
GGAAGAGATGAGGGAAAGAAGAAATATAAAAATTTTTTCTTGGATGTTTTAATTTTTTTTTTTTTTTTTTTTTTTCAGGTACTTCAAATTTACAAAATGGAATATTTTCATTTTCTCTTAGCTATACTTGAAATATTACAAGGCTAAATGATATGTTTCTAATTTATCGTTTCATTTTCCTGTAATAATTTGAATAATAGTGAAGCAAGACTAATAGTACAGTATAATGTCTTGGGGAATTATCAATCAACATAATGATGATAATGCTATCTTTACTAATATAAATCATTAATTTTCAATCTTACATTTCCATTTCCATATATATATATGTATGTATTGCTTCTCAAGGTTACATCACAGACCCTACCAACTAGTTCAGTGGTTGACGAGCTTGCTAGCGACAGAGGTGAAGAGGGGAAAAAAGTAGACGAAGACGAAATCATTGCAGTTCAATTCCCTGGATCAGAATTATACATCATCATTCGGCCATGATGCTTTATGTGAATTTCTTCAACTGAATTAATTGAATTGCAATTTACAAGCTGTGGAAGATACCTGAAACTGAGCCGAGCAACAACAACAACAACAAATGTATTTCTTTCTTAGGAAAAAAAAAAACATAACATAACGAAACGGTTAAAATGAGAAATTTGCACGATCGAACTAACGATTCCGGGATTTAAATAATTTAATAATTTTGAACACTGCATGATTAATACGACTAATGTTTTCTTTTTCTTTTTTTTTTTTTTTTGCGCTTCATACAACACGATTAAAATAAACAGGGAACTTTTTTTTTTTTACATTGTCTGAGAAATAAGACCACTAGTGAATAATACTGAAACAGATCAAGTTTAAAAGAACTTAACAAAAGTATACTTTCCAAAGTTGAGAATTTACAGTCCCAACAAATAAAGTTGGCAGAAAGTGAGATTCACAAAAACTTATTAAAGCTTGAAGCATAGCTAAAACGATGTAAGAACAACCAATATGAAATATAAAACAAATGCGTCTTAATTAACATTACATTGCACTAAAAAAAGAGGCAAAAAGAGGGAATGTAACGGAACAAAAGCGACGAAAAAAAATATATTCATACAAAGTTTCGAATTCACAAATCCTTAGCAAAGACTAGAACATCGATGAGAGAATTACGAGAAGCTGTTACTTTGAAGAGGCATGAGGGCAGTTAAACAGACAGCAAATGCAGAGCACAATGAAATTATTATTTAAACATTTTAAACTTAATTCCATAAAAGCAGGCACTTAGGTCAAATATTGTTAACAATAAGAAGCCTATATGGGCAATGAAGTATTTTTATCTTAACATTTTGAAATCAATCTTCCCTGTTGAGATGCAACTTAGAACTGTTCATAACACTGGATAATTTTCCTCCTCAGTAATGTACATTTTTAACAATTTAGATTTCTAATTAGGTCATTAACATCACTTTCTGTGTCAAGATTTCAAAATGAAGCTCAAAATGAAGGAGTTTTAAGACGAATACACACTTCAGTTTGAAAGTCTGAAGAAGATATGAGAGATCAAGAGCCTGAGGTGGACCTAGAAGAATTTAGACCTGAAGACCTAGGAGACCTCGAAAATACCGGACCTAAAAGATTTTAACTCTTTGGGGACATCGATGGTGAGATCCGAATTCGCTTCGCTTCCGGAGAAAAATCCTTCGAGTTAAGTTTATGAGATCGCTCATTTCGAGTTGGCTGCATACTATCCGCCTCATAAAATTCATTATCACCTTCTACACAGCTTTCTAGAACTGAATTCAAATAAGAGTATTGGAAAGAATTTATAAGATAAGCGACATTATTTTCTTAATAACTGCAGTCGACTTTGCACAATGTGAAATTACTGCAAACTAGCATCTTTCCGGAATCTTTTCAATCATCTGCTTTCTTGTCACAAAAATTTAAAAATTTTGTTTAATTCAAAACTTACTTGTGAAAAGTTCAACTGGACTTTTCGGAAGTGCTTCATTGGTGGATGCCTCCATGGTCTCATCTTTTATTGCTGGAATAAACAGATGAGTATATATAAATATAAATAAATAAATAAATAAATAAATAAATATATATATATATATATCATGGGCCCTGCCGACACTGTGGAAAAACTGTTATCACAGGAAACAGCTACAATATAACTTACGTTGCATTTGCACACCGGGCGCGTGTGGTAAGTGACGTAAATGCTCAAAAATGGTTGACCTGTAAACAGCCACAAATTTGATCGAAGCTGAAGTGACTGCACTTGAAAATCATCTCAATTCCAAATTATGGGCAAAAAAATAAACATATTTAGCATAACTAATTATTCTAACAAAAATCTAGATTTTTATTCGGTGATATTCTCAGAAGTTCCATCTAATATGTAATTTCTCGTAACTAATAACTCATAGCTTTCTCGTCACTTTTCATTGTAAACTTCGACGGGCTAATCAAATATTAATATAGCATAAGCAGTAGTTTCCTTATATTAAAAAGAAAAAAAAAATCTTTACTGCATTTTTTGGAGATACTCGGGTGTGTTTAGATTAACCATATTTGATGGAATAATATGAAGTTTGAAATCACTCGAGTAGTACTCAAAATAATCATTGTAAGGGAGTTCTAAAGGACAGAAAAATGTAGAATTTGAAATTGAAAATTGCAAATGAAATATAGTTAGCAGTTACCAGAAAAGATTACTAATTTATTTCTGACCTCGAAAATCTGATGAATTCTGCAAAATTATACGTATGACAGAACAGCTATCTTACCATTGGATATTTCAACGTCCAAAGCAATGGATGTCTCATAGGCCCAGCAACGTGCAACATTACGAATAGTATAACCGCCCCCGCCAAGTAACAAAAGCGGAAGATTAAATTTTTTCATGAATTCAACACACTTTCCATGTCCTACAATTGAGAAGATATAAAGACTTACATAGTCGATAACAGGCGATTCAGATATCACTTATGATAAAAGAATAGCCACTAACAGTTTAATGAAAACGAACTGCTGATAACAGAAACATTTTCAGGAAGCATATACACAAACACTGTAGAAAGTGCTTACTAATAGGCAACAACAAAGACTAACAGTTAAGAGGATAGATTATGAATAACAGAGAATAACCTTTAAGAGAAAGGTTGAAACATCCAAGTCTATCACCCACTAATGAATCAGCCCCACACTGTAAGACTATCGCTGAAGGCTGATATGACAGCATGACCTAAATGAGTATAAAGAGCTAAATTCGATTTTTTCTGAGCGGAAATCTAGATCACCGAGAAATAGTCCAACTTAGAAGCAAAAATACATATGAAGAAACGGTATATTAATTACATAATTAATACCCAAACGATATCACCGCAAACTAATGCATTAAGATTGTTCTACATGTTAAAAAAATGCAACACACAAACTTCAATGAATGTAATTGACAAGTCAAGAAAATCTCTTGATATAGTAAAAAGAACCTGCTCCATAACTGTTCTGAATATATGCTGGTATGTGTCATCATCGATACCATCATGCAACGGGCAATTTACAGCATAATATTTTCCTTGACCCAAACCAATATCCTTAACAGAACAGTATGTGAGAAGACTTATAAAAATTTCACTGTCCTATAAACTAACTTTAATGAATTCTGGAAGTTGAATGTTCATGCAGCACTAACAGTTAATAACTATAACTACTGGAATAGTCAAGACAAGAAAAAATACTAAAATACTTATTAAAGCTCCATCAAAATCACACATTACCTGAATATCTCCAGTCCCTGGGAAATATTCACCAAATTTGTGAAATGAGACAGTCATTACGCGATCTGTTGTATAGAATGCCTCTTCAACACCATCACCATGATGAACATCAATGTCTACATATAATACACGCTGAAATACATTTCTCATATTCACTTTATTTGTACAGATAATAATGAAAAGAAAAATCTTGAGTATTAAAATGAAATCTAAAACTTCGACAAGTCGTATTTCATACAGAATCCTTTTTCAATGTCATAAACATGATGACATGTGACATTTGATGTTCCGGGAACTTTAGAAAAATCCAGCAAAGAAACGATATTAGCTTTCAGCTGAATGATTTTGCATCACATTTTTATAATTCTATAGAATTTCGTTTTCTTCAAGTTGTCATCAGTAAATCATCAGTGTCAAAGTAATCGAGAGCTCGTAACCTGATGATATTTGAGAAGTTCAAGAATTGCTAAAACAATATCGTTAGTGTAACAAAATCCAGATGCTTCACTTTTTTTAGCATGATGCAAACCACCCATCCAATTTATTGTGATATCTGCTTGCTTTCTGTTGAGTTTAGCTGCCGCAGCTGAAAGATGTATGAGTTGTTTCCCTTCCATTATCAATATCACATATGTTTAACAGTGTAAAGATGCTTAGATAAAAATCTAACCAATTGAACCGCCGCATGAAGTTTGACAGAATTCATACATACCATAGAAAACAGGACAATCTTCGCCAACGTTGTCTACAATTAAAATAAGCATATAACTTCTGAGCTTTAGGACATAAAATAAAGAATTAAGCTTTTATATTAGCAAAAAGAAACACAAAGATATCCAAATATAAATAATGTTTGGTAATAACAATCGTAATAGGATGCTACCATAAAACAATCGTGAAACCTTCGCAACAGGCAGTCTGAATAAACAGCTGATCTTGCGACTTTAAATTCACACCAAACAACCCAAGTAGTGCTTTTAAAAGGTAATAAAACCATAAATAAAATTCAAAAATAGTAACATCGTTGACGAGTTTTAGCTGCACTGCTATCAATGACATCTTCTGGCCGTGCATTTTTTAAAAATGTCAAGTAATCATTACTGTGATATTTCGTCATCTCTTCAAATGTAGCCACATTCGGTCTCTGAAACGCAGACAGCAACAAGTATACGATATAAAACAAAAGGTAAGTCAATATTATGAAAATCCGCATATATTGTTTTATCATTAGTTTACTATAAAAGTCCGAAAATTGTCTTAGAAAAATAAAAATGTCTCCATTTTTTCACAAATTTAAATAAGGACATGTAACTTAAAATGTTCATGTTGCTTTTAAATCTCCATTAGTTAAAATGTATTAATTACATGCTTTTCTTCACTGAATTAGGTAAAAATTACCAATTTTGCCTTACTTTGAAATGCATCTTTCCGTTTCCATCTGAAGAAGAACGGATAGATCTTTTTATTGTTGTCACTTTTTGGATTTTAAACTTTTTTGAAAATTATTCTCCTTACTTAAATTCTAGAATTTATTTCGAAATCAAACAAAACAATTATAAGAGCTAACATAAACTTCCATTCGCCGATAAAGACCATAATTAAGAATAAGATTATGCGCCATTCGAATTCGGTGCGGCTTCATTGGATGCCCTTGACCATAATAGTAATTTCCTACATCTCCTACAATTTGATAAGCTTATCCGTTGTACATGATTTGCAAGTGGAACAGATAAACATCTTTCAAAAAGTGCTGATAACTGCTACAATGCGCAACATTTCAAATCATTCCTAAATTATCCAGCTATGTTGGTGAATTAAAACAGAATATTTATCTCACTGCATCCTACCATAAGTAACATAACTTGAAGTACAATTATTTAGCAAAAGGTGAAAACCATAAATGGCTATATAAATACATCATAAAACATAAACGTCTATATAAATACATCATATCGTAAACTGAACTAGTAACCATCATGGCCACCTAATACATCAAGTAATAATATAAAACAGAATATATATTAAAATACCAACCGTCATAATAGTATGCAACCCTGATCTTGCCATGAGCCTGAATAGCCATGTCAGTCCCCAGTGACCAACAAAAAATGATGTAAAACTTCACTATCTTAATCTCTTCGATTTATAACTGAAACGAAATTCAATGACTGAGTAAAAAAATTCAATTCAATTTTAAAATCACCTAAATCAAAAAAATCAATTAAGGACATGCTGAAGCAAAATAAAGGAAGAATTCCTTCTGCAAATCATTTCCATTTCGTACCACTTACAAATATATTAATCAAAAAAAGAAACAGAATAATGAATATATATATAACGGTCTCTTGCAAGAAATTGTTAAAATTTTTGGGTGATACTTAATTAATTGTATGAATCCTAATTTCGTATACATACAAAATCGAGCAAAATGCAACAATTTGAGGAAATCATAATTATTTTAATAAACAAAATTCATAACATTACTATCTACATATACACATATGTAAACAAAATTAATTACATATTTCTCATTGAATAAACATTGCTTACTTTCCTAATTTATTTCAATTTTAATTTCAACTTCTACTTCTTTTGCCATTTTTTTTCAATTAAAAAAATTTTTCTAAATGAAATTTAATTTTTCTCAAACTTCTCCAACTATTATCGGTCATTATCATTATCATTTCTTATCAAAAATAAAACAAAATTATTATAATTAAATACTAATTTCCAGATATGTGATATTTGATGATACATATTTCTACCTATAGCACGTATCCATCATAATTGCACGTATTCATCTCAATGGCACGTTCGTCCTAATAAAATATTCATTTTAATAGGATGCACGTATACATCCATTTTGCACGTACTCCTATGTATATAGCTATGCTTGGTATTACTATTATTATTATTGTTATTAATGTATTAATATTAATATTATTATTATTAATATTTATAAAAATTATTAATATTATTATCTATGAATTTCTTCAGTCATTTAGCCAATGTATTATATTTTAGCCATTTAATTATTTAATCATTCATCGTCTAATTCCCAGTCTAATCAAATATTCATTTAACTGATGAATAATTAATATAAAATACTAATGAAATTAAAATACAATATGTCTAGTGCGATGTGTTACTTTGACTTGGTCAGAAAAAAAAAAAAGCAAAAACAACTCTGTTCATATTGATTTCAATTGGAACTGAATAAAGGATTGGTGTGAAATATCGTTGTTATTATTATTATTATCATTATTACCATAAATATTACGTGCTAAACGGTACGTTAGATGAAACTATAACTTGCTTATTTCATTTCCGCTTAGTACAATTGTTTGGTTTTATTTCCGACCACCAATGGGTTTAAATTACAAAGTTTGGAAAAGTAAGGTATTCCGCTATTTTTCCGTTTCATCATTTCCAAGTAGTTTGAGTGACAATTACACAGTCTAGTATTTTTCTTTCTTTTTTTTTTTTTTTTGACTTTTCGCAACGATTCCTGTTGTATGTCTTTCCACTGCGCTGTATTTTAATTTCAACCATTATATAGTGCAATCTATTTGCAAAAAAAAAATCATTCAATAAAATTCTCCCACTTCTTTTTTTTTGTCATTCACCACTTTATTGCTCGTTTCGAATTTTTCTGTCGCAATGTTCAGTTTGCACGAACTTTTCTTGCTACTGTTATTACTTTCCTATTATCGTTTTAAGCTCCCTACTTTTGCTTAATTTCATCTCATTTTAATTGATTTTGACACCTAGTTGCGGAATTTTATATGACTATTTGACTCTGTTGTGACTGTCGAGGAGGTTGTAACTTTTTAATTTATTTCTGTAATTATCTGATCATCTTGTTACTTCCAACAAGAAATGTATAAAAATTTTGCCTGATATTGTGTTAATTTTAAATTGGAGTAATTCAAGATATAATTAGCTAGAAAGCAACACGAAAAATGGCAGAAGCCAGTAAGAATGAAACGGAGAGTGATCTGTCGGCGTTGTTGGATAGTGCCTTGGCCGATTTTGGTCGTACCCGTAACACGGATGATGAACTGGATTCAATGATGGATACAATGGACCAGCAAGCTGCACAAAAGGCAGCGGAGAAATTTGACGATGTAATGAAGACGTTTCAAAGATCAAGCAATTATCCGGTATTTTTTCATGTTCTTCCAGCATGCAGCTGTCTTAAGAACTGAATGATTAGTGTTGTTAACAGTTCCATCTCATGGGCTTTAGTGTCAAATGTAAGAAGAATAAGGAAGGATGAGAATTGTTTGTTTTCACGTATGTTTGCTCCACCTAGTTTATGGGATTTCAAGAGAGCATGCTGAAATTATAAAATTTATTTTAAATGACAAATTTATACCTGCAGTTCTAACATTAAGGAGCTATGATTATGGGATTACGACATAATATTTAATGGTTAACACAAAGTCTTGTTGATGGTTTGTGGTCAGTACGATTTTAAAACACAGTTGATCAAATTTGACACTTACAGGGTACTAGTTCATCTGAATTGGTACCAATGACCGAAGATGAGCGCAAAGCTGCCGAGAATTTCCAAAATATGCTCAAAGCATTGGTTGCAGCTGAACAAAAAGCACTGGATGAACATCCACCAAATGAGAATGGCGAAGATGATTATGATCGGACTAGTGCTGAAGCTTTCATCGGGCAGTTGAAAGCAAGTTTTTTGTAGGTTTGCTGCCAAGAAATTTGCATTGTTTGCAACTACTTTATATTTTGGATACGCAGAAAAGTCACTAATATTGATAAATTTTTCAAGACAGTGTGGACGGTTTCAATGGCAAGTTTTATTTCGAGAGTCTTGTTGAAAGTGATATTAAAATTATTAAACCATTTGAAGTGGAATCTATGATTTTATTATTGTTTAATGACAAGCTCTGTTTTTTCCTTCGTTATTTTTTTTGCAGAAATTGTCAGAACAAAATCCTCTACATATAGCGGACGAGCCACAATACGGAACGCTAATAAGCCTGGTTCAGGCATTCTTTTCAAAAGATTTAATGTATCCACCTTTGAAGCAGTTGTTAGAGGGATTTCCCAAGTAGGTCTATCATTTTACAGCTTAGATTTGATCTCAGTTCAAGATGTTTTTTCTTTTTCTTTCTTGATAAATAATTTAATTATTGGTAATAATTTTTGTCAAAATTGAGGACGCCAGATTATTGAAAATAACTATTAATTTTCGCCGTGGGAAAAAATGAAGTTTCAATTCTTTTCACCATGCGACATAATTAGTGTGGATTGAAGATGGGATTCACTGCTTTTTTTTTCCCTAATTTTAAAATAATTCAAAAGACAGTGTTAAGGTGAACTTCGACTTCTAGGAGATTTTCAGATATATAGCAGAACACAATGAGTTAGACGCGGAATTGAAGGCCCGTTATGAGAAGCAGATAGACATAATACAGCGTGTATGCATGGAATATGAGAAGGAGGAAAGCGAAGATGTAGAAGAAATGAAAAGGCGGTTCGATACAATCACTGCATTAATGTTGGAATTACAGTCATATGGATATCCTCCTGAAGAATTAGTAGGAGAAGCTCCTCCAGGCTGGGTTACGGATCCTCAAACTGGCTTGCCTAAAGTGGAGGATGTATCAAAGGCTGCTGAGTCTTGTGCAGTTATGTAGTTATTGATTTGGCTTTATCTTGAATTTATTTTAAGAGAAGCATCGCTTGTAGGTTTTAATATCCTTGACGTTTTCAAGACATGGTCGTTCTTGGAAGTTGATGATAGTTCGAAAAGTTTTCGCATTTTTTTTTTTTGGTATTTGCTGTAATTTTTTTTTTAAGAATAAAATCATTTAGAAGAAAGTTATAACTGCGGTGAAAATTTGCTGCTGTTGTCAGTGCATCCTTCTGAATGGGTGGGTTTCATCGATTGATGTTCTTTCTATGTTTAAACTTTCTTTTACATTATAAAAATTATTTGTGTTGTTTAGAATCAGCAGTAGCTGTGCCTCTCATCCTTAACATTTCTAATGCTATAGAGAAGAATGAGGATTTTGAGGACGATATTGTAATACTTCAATTAGTAGGTGCTTTTATTTTGTAGCAAAGTTGAAACATTCATATGTTCTTATTTGTGTTGTTACGAAATGTGCTAAAGCTGTTGTAACAATTCATTAAAAATATATTAATTCATCATTTTAATCCATTTAATGGGACTATGTAATCCCTACAAATGTTCCTGCTGCTTTTATGTATAATATTTTAATAGGAAAATTCTAATCATCATACATATAAATGACTAGAATATATATATATATATCAACTCTGTTGACTAGGAAATAATTTCTTGGATTTAATCTTCAAAAATCTGTTATTTCAAGTTAATATTTGCTCTCCACGATGTCTGACAGCGAAGAATCTGGCGATGAACAGCGGGACCAAGATCCAGTAGAAGACTACACTGACAGCCAGGTGTTTACTATTGATATTTTCACTGTTTCTGAGTATATAATTTTGTTCTCTGCAAAAATCTTGTTCATTTTATGTTCTAATCTACTGAAGATTTCTGTAATCAAGCCAACGACTAAAATATATTGCAGGAGAAAAGTGATGACGAGAGACCTGAAAGTGATGGTGGAGATGTGATTAAAAATGGGAGGAAAAGAAAGGTTCTCTTTCTTAATTTCTGCAAAATTAGCCTACATTTCATTTATAATGTCACGAAAAATCTTGTGAAGAACGGAGTGTTCATTAATTTATAGCATTTTGACGAAGACGAGGAGGAGGAGGAAGAGGATGAGGAAGATGACGATGACGAAGATGATGATGATGGTCATCGTAGCAAGAAGTCTAAAAAGAGGAAAAAGGTAATACTCATCAGACCACGGAGTAATTCTGCTGCTGTAAAAGATTCAAAAAAAAAAAAAAGCATAAATTTTAGAGGCGTACTGGAGTGCATCAGTTTATTCTGGACGATGTAGAGGTAGATGAAGACGAAGAGGAAGAGGAGGGTTTTGAAGAGGATGGTGATGAGATGGGAATTGATCCAAGGGAAAGAGAAGAAGCAGAAAGAATGATGAAGGAGCAGGATGAAAGAAATCGTGAAGGACGTCGTCGAGATCTATTCAGGTAAAATCATGTCACCGTAAATTTGTTTGAAATTTCACTGTGGAAGTCCATAATGTTTAATATGCAATATTTCTGATAATTACCTATTTTTCAGTGGAATGAATGAAGATCAAATAGAAGATTATTTTAAAAAGAAGTACGCAAATCAGTCGTCTTATGCGGGCGTGATGGATGATGATGCTGCCCTGGATGATATAAGTCGTCATTCTCTACTTCCAAGTACAAATAAAGATCCAAATTTGTGGATTGTAAAGTGCCGTTTGGGTGAAGAAAAATTAGTTGCATTACAACTTATGCGTAAATTCATCGCCTATGAAAGTACCGACAATGTTAGTTTATCTTCTATTACGATTACTGCAGGATTTTTCTTTTTCTTTTTGGTGCCTTTGCAACCAAAATTTTGCTTACAGCCTTTGCAAATCAAATCAGTGGTCGTAAAAGAAGGTCTGAAAGGAATGATTTACGTAGAAGCATTCAAACAGTCACATGTAGCTGCAGCAATTACTGGAGTATCAGCTCTAAATCAGTTCCGCATAGCTATGGTGCCAATCAAGGAAATGTGTGATACTCTGAAAGTAGCTAAGGATATTCCATCATTGAAAAATGGAATGTATGTTCGTTTAAGAAGAACCATGTATCGCGATGACTTAGCTCAGGTTTTTGTCTTCTTAGCTTTTTTTTATTTTTAAAGTTAAACGAATCAAATATAAGTATCAGCTATGGAACAAGTATGAATAATTGATTATTGTTTATACATATTTCTAATACAGGTTGATTGGGTGGATGTGGCACATAATAAGGTTTATTTGAAATTGGTACCGCGCATAGATTACACTCGCATGCGTGGGGCACTCAGGGCACCGGTTAGTTGTGTGTTTTGATAATTTGTTTTATTCATGTTTATCATAAACTGCTTTGATGTTCTTTATCTGGTATTTTGTTTGAATTTATTACTGTTGTTAAAGGATGAACCGCGGTTTGTAAAAATGAAACGAAGGCCACAGGCACGGCTATTTGATGTTGAAAGGATTAAGTAAGTCTCTTATCTATATCATTATGTTTTTTGCAAATTGGGATGCGGTATTTTTCTATTTATTTTTGTGTTGAACTAATCAGTCGAAAAGTTAAGGATAGAGCGATAAATTCTAATGGATTGCATATGCAATATTTATTTAGTCTTATATTACACGTAAGGATAAATACTATCTATAATTTCAGAGAGATAGGAGGTGAGGTATCGACAGACGGTGATTTTTTGACATTCGAGGGAAATCAGTATCGTCGAGGCTTTTTATACAAATGGTTCCCGCTGAATATTATTGTAAGTTTCTGTTTTGTTCTTTTTTAAATTTTTATTTTTTTATTTTTATTTTGTATATTTATTTAGCCATAATTTTATTTAATTTAGTACTTGATGTATTTGACGATATCGTTGTTATTCCAGTGATTCGTAGTTATAGTCCAAGGAATATGATAAGTTTTCTACTTGACGGCAGATTGAATCTCCAACAAAAAGAGCGCTTACCAACAGAAAAAATTTTAATGAAAAGACTTGACAATTTTTTTTTAGCATTTTTTTTTTTTTTTTTTTTTAGCAGGTTGATGGTGTAAAACCTTCGCTAAGTGAACTGGAGAAATTTCAAGAAACAAGTGATGATCTGAAAAAAGAGTGTGCGTTTTTATCATTTATTTACTCTTCATACGCTTAGTTTTTCATAATTAGTGAAAAAAGTGTTTGTCGATTTCGTTGAACACTAAGAATTTTAAAATTGGTGTAATAAAATAAGAATTTCTCAGCCTAAATGCTATCCAATCTAATTAGAAACTTGATTACTTGTAGTAGAAGGAATGAAAGTGAAAGATTTGTCGTACATATTTTCTCCTGGAGATTACGTTGAAGTAGCGGATGGTGAATTAGTGAACTTGCGTGGTAGGGTTCAGAGTGTTGACGGCGAAAAAATTGTTATGCTGCCGGATCACGAAGATTTGAAGGTTTGTGTTTTTTATGACTGAAATTATGTTCAATGAGCTTGAAAACCTCTTTTTTTTCATGTGTGAAAACGGCATACAGAATAAGGAAATGTGTTTTGGATGATGAGATAATGGAGCTGTTAATAAGATCAAACAAACTATATGTATTATGTTAGTTATGCTAGTTAAAGAATAAAATTTACGAGATCTCATTTCAAGTCCTATATTTGCACGTTATGGGTCCCTTACTATTAAAATTTTTTTTTCCCGAAATTAGGAAGCTACTTTGCAGGAACCATTGACTTTGAATGCTTGTGAATTAAGAAAATTCTTCAAAACAGGCGATCATGTGAAAGTAATCAATGGTCGTTACGAAGGGGATACTGGTTTAATTGTCCGCGTGGAGGATAATCTCGTCATTTTACTGTCGGATTTGACAATGCATGAGGTAAATGTTGTGAGTGAGAAACCAGGATTCAAATTCTAATTTAATGGCATGAAAAAAGATGTAGGTTTATAGTGAGTTTTCTGGAGTAAGCAGTTCCAAATTTTTGTTCAAGAATTAAATAATTCCCCCCAATAAAGCTCAGTTTTACTTTAATTTTTATTCCAAAAGACATATTAAATTTATTCATAGGTTGTTGCGTTGCTGTTGTACTTTTCCTAAGAAAATTTTTTTCTGAATAGAAAAAAATACCTGAGAAATCACGCATGGAACATTTTCCGGTTTTCTGCAAAATGTGGTATATCATGATTTGATGCAGTTTCAGTTTCTACGAGTTCATGCTACTCCTAACTTTTGGTCATGTTGTAAATTTTCAGTTGAAAGTACTGCCACGCGATGTTCAACTTTGTGCAGATGTGACCACAGGTGTGGACTCACTGGGTCAATTTCAGTATCAAGACCTTGTAATGTTAGATCAACAAACAGCCGGTGTCATCGTTCGTTTAGAAAGAGAGTATTTGGAAGTTTTGAATATGCATGGGAAGGTAACGTATCCCTCTACGTTTTCCATTTAATCTGTTATTTTTTCATTATTATTTATTTTACCTCTGTTTGAATTGCAGGTCGTACGAGTAAAACCCCAAGCAATTCATGGGAAAAAGGATACACGCTTTGCTCAAGCACTTGATAGTCAACAAAACAGTATTCAAGTGAAAGACACAGTAAAAGTTGTAGACGGACCTTATGCGGTTAATCTTGTCGAAAATTTTGTACCTCCATCAACTCAATATTTTATAAAAATTTGCTTTTTATTCTCTGAGATCGAGAAATGAAAGTTTATCGAGTTGAAACACCCATTTTTCTTTGATGTTTCATAGTACGTAAAAGTTTTAAATGAGTTTTAGAACACTGTAGATTATGTATCCTCGGTGAAACTCTAAATTGTGTTCTGTGAAAGAAGAATCGGCTTTTTTCAGAGTCGTGGTGATGCAGAAGATGAAAAGCAGGGTGAAATCAAGCACATATATCGTTCGTACGCGTTTGTGATGTCAAGGAAGCATATGGAAAATGGTGGCTTATTTGTTTGCAAACCAAGACATTTGCTCTTAGTTGGTTCCAAAGCGAATACGAAAAGTAAGCCTCAAACATAGGACTAAATTCCGTATAGCTAGTGCTTGATGATTTCCATATTTTTTTCATTTTCGGGAAATGTTGAAAATTTTATTATTCAGCATTGCATTAAATATAAAAAGTGTTGGTTGTTCGTTTGCAAGCCATAACATTCGTTTGGTTTAAAGTAAAAACTAAAAGTCTTCATCTATGACTTAAGCTTTTTTTCTTGTGAAAAAAAAAACAAATATAATATTGAGTGGCTTCAAAACAGAACTTCATAACTTCTTTTCATTATTTTCTAGTGAAAATTTTTGATTTGCAGTTGGTGATTTTATTGTGAAGGGATTAGCAACACCTGATCCGTTCTCGAGTCCTCGACATGTTGAGTTAGGTGGACAAACACCTCGACCTGGTAACATGTCTAGCGGCAGAAGCGTGAGAGGTGGTGCAACTCCTTCCCAGCATGGCAAGTTTTTATATTGCGCTTTTATTGTACCAATATTCATATAAGTAAATAATTTTTTGTTTCGGTCTTCACTTTTTCTTCCTATGCATTAGCACTTCTTTTTGTTTCCTTTATATTTTTCTTCTCGACTTTCTTTTTCTGACTCTATTGATGATTTCTTTTTTTGCAGTCATTTCTAAGATCAGAAAGCGATCATCGTTTTTATAAACAAGAAGCATGTTTACAAATTTTCGTTGTGTGAAAGATTTCCTTTTTTTAGACGGTAGCTCTGTAGGTGTACCAAGTACAGGTGGTTTTGACTCGCAAAATCGAGTGCGGCGAGATAATCAGATAATTGGAAAAAGTGTAAGAATCACACAGGGGCCTTTGAAGGGTTATTTCGGTATTGTCAAAGATGCCACTGAACAAACTGCTCGTGTTGAACTTCATTCTAATTGCAAGGTCTTTATTTCTCATATTTTACAACAATTTGTTATTGATGTGGGTTCATGTGTTTTTCGGGAGGAGGAAGATAAGCAATAGGAGAGAAGGATGGAAAAGGAGGTCCATATATCGTGATTATGAGTCAGTAATGTGGTAAAGATAACTTCTCGTAAATGTTATTAGACAATCAGTGTTGATCGTTCACGAATAATGATTGTTGGTGATGGTACACCTGGTGGCACGATAATCGGTGGATTGCTTGGTAGAACACCTTCTGGTGACAGCCGAACACCGATGTACAGCGGTGGTGGTAAAACTCCGATGTATGGTGCTCAAACACCGATGTATGGTTCGCAGACACCTATGCATGAAGGAGGTAAGAGCAGCTGTGCCAGAAAAGGAGAATGCAATATAAATACAACAAAGATTTTAACTTTTGCAGATGATAGTTTAAGCATTATGTTTGATACAGGCTTTTTTTCGTAGAGTTAGATTGTTGATAAGAATTTTGCCCGCTTGTAAAAAAAGGAAGAACTAGATGAAGAATTGAACAGTATTCTTAAGGAACATAACTTCTTCATTTAGGACGTACTCCACATTACGGTGCTTTGACACCGTCATATGATGGTGGACGTACTCCCGTCCATTCTTCGGCTTGGGATCCATCTACAACACCAGCACATCCAATTGGCGACGATGTTCATTATGATGAACCTTCATCACCATTCAATGTACCTACGCCGGGTGCAATGAATCCTCATACTCCTGGCTATAATCCAGACTCTTCTCTTGGTAAAATTTATTTTTTCAGAATTATTCTAATTCAGAATTTGTTTTTGTTAAACGAAAGAAACAATACTGTGAACAATGCGTGTGCGTGTAATTGCAGGGCAATCGTATGCACCAATGACTCCTGGAGGAATGTATGCAGATTACGCTGCTCCGAGTCCTTTCTCGGATGGTCGTAAGTTTTGCATTCATATTTTTATAACATATCTTTTCAAAAAGGCTCTTGTGTTAGAATCCGGGATGTAATATTAGATTGTGTTAGAATCCGGGATGTAATATTAGAAGTTACGATCAGCTTTCTAGTTAATCATTATCATTTCAGGTTCAAATGCAGGCAGCACTGTAGCCGGTTCTGGTGCTATACGTAAGTGTTTGCTTATTCATGGAAATAATGAAATGAAGTTTTTGATTTTTTTAGAAAATTTCTGCATTTAATAAACATTGCAGCACAACACGTTTTGAATTCGGGCGAATGGGTATCGATTGATATGATAGTGCGTTTCCGTGACAATTATGACGATGATGAATTAAAAGGGCTGGAAGGAACCGTTAAAAATGTCGACACAGTGGTGAGCGAAGTTTGGTTTTCGTTTTTTCTTACCACTGATTTCACAAATTGACGAATCTTTGGAATTTCAGGAGGGTCGTTGCAGTATTTATTCATTCGAATTGGATCGCGAAGTAACAGCATATTTTGATCAAATTCTTCCCGTCAAACCGCAGCAGGGTGATAGGGTGCGTTCTTCCTATTAAATTTGTGTAAATTTGTGATTGAAAAAACTCAGTGGTTTTTATACTGCTAGACTAAAAAAGAAAGAGTTAAAGAACGCAAGTCTTCACTCATAGATTAGATATTAGTTTGTGAAATTATTCATGCTGAAACGTTATGAAAGGATGATTAGTTTTTCGGAAGGTTACTTCCAATGTTGGATTCTAACTTAAAAACTGACTTTTACCCTGGTTGTATTTAGGCAAAAATAATCTATGGTGACGATATTGGTATCAGCGGTACCTTGGTGTCTGTGGACAATACTGAAGCAGTGGTTAAAACCGACAATAATGACATTGTTTTAAGTCATATTGAATCACTTTGTCGCATGGAAAATTTGTGATCCCTTCGTAATTTATAATATTTTTTCCACATCTTTTCGCTTTTATTTTAGAACTAGTGGTTGGGGGCCGGAGACTTGAAACGATAAGAAACGATATGAAATCACCTTGATCATAATGTATGTTGCAGTTATGTTATTTGAATGAAAAATCTAGGATCATATTTGAAGATCTTGAAATTTTCTAGTGGCACAGGAGCTCACGAAAGTTTTAAAGAAGCTTGGTACTTTCAAGGTTTCTTTTTTTAAAAGTCCATTCCAGTAACGTCTTTATTATGGTTCGTCTTAACTGTTTCGATGATATTGTTATCATTTTAAATTCTGTCAGATTATCAAAATGAAATTTAGAAGAAAAATATGTGTTGTAGCTCATAGTATGGCAAAATTACATATTTGTTTTGCAGCTTTGTTTACAAATTCATACAATGTAAACTTTCTGCTTAAAATACATATTACTCACACCTTTATAGTCAGATTTGGTTGTGTTATTTCGAGCATTGTTTGTTTGTATTTTATTTTTAACAGATTGAAAGGTATCATGGTGGCTGCTAACATTACTTAAATTTCTCTTTACTGTTGGCTGCATCATGCGCATTTTTATTTTTCTCTTTATCATCTTAAGTAGTCTTGATTTTTTTCGAATTAATTTCATCTTCGCATTTTTGATTCTTATTATTTTCTTTTTTTGATGAATAAAATTTATTTATGCTTAAAATTGAAGTAAAGTATTTAATGGTATTTTGCTCAGTCTCAGTCAAAATGGTTCATTACCGTCTGTACTGGATTTCCTTCCTTCAGCGACTTTTGCTATTATTTCAGCATCCTTTTTTGAATCCCCATATGTAGTATTAATTTTAGATATGGGAGAATTCACACCAAAGTTTGAGCGAGATTTGGAAAGTCGTAGTACAGGCCCGAAGGCCTTACCAACTGCTGGTGCTATCGCCGTGAGAAATGAAAAGGGTGAGATTACAATGCAGAAAGTGAAGGTAGTTCGATATATGGCTGGAAAAGTGTACGTTTTTCATAAAGGAATTTTATATTGATAGTGAGAAACACTGCTGTTCGACAATTAGTTCAGTGAAATAGTTAGGTATTTGGTTCCCTGCTCTGGCTTAGTATTAATGTTCTGTTGAAGTTGAGTTATTGTTTGAGATGTTTGAGCCAGATTTTTAAAGACTCAGTATGGTCTTAAAAGCTCTATTTATTTGAAACAAATACTGTTGAGAATGAAAAAGAAACTGCGATGTAGAAAGTGGAATTATTTAATATATGTTACTTTCGTAAATAATGCTCATTTCAGACCGGCATATGCTGTAGGAAAAAATGACTCATCGGGCGGGGAGCAGAGTGATGATGAACACGAGAAGCCTCTTAATGATGCTTGGCAAAAGGAAACGTAAGTCTCTGTTTTCCAGTCATTGTGGAGTAGAACTTTTAATATTAACACTAATCTCCATTAAATTTGACGTTAAGTTGAGCAGAACGAGAATGATTCATATCCAAACATATCCAGCTAAACGAAGCTATTACACTGATACATATAAAAATAGCCTGTAAATGATGAGATAAATGGTGCGTTTCGCTCTTTGGTGTTATAGTTGCCTATGAGAGTTTTTGTTAGAGCTATATCCAATATGTAGTCGCTCCTGGACTGAGACATTTGATTAGTATTTTGGTTTTTTTTTTTTTTTCTTTCATTTTAAATCCTCTTATGAGTTCCGTATTCTCTATTACACGTTATTATACCAAAAAGAGAATGTTGTTAGTTTTCAGATGTAAATATTAAAATTTAAAGCGATATGTTAATGACAAAACTGAACATATTTAGGAGACGTACGACTGATGTTAGCAAAGAAGAAGTAGATGCAGCATCGAGCTCAGATGACGATGAAGAAGCCGAAAAAAGACGGACGAGGGCAAGATTACGACGAATGCAGCTAGAAATGCAGGAAGCTCCAATAGAGGAGGATGAGCCTGACGAGGATGATGAGGTAAGCTTCCCGCTAGAATTCAGGTTGATCATATGAGTCTCTGTACTGTTTTCTCTTGACTCCTTTCTTTTTTTTTTTCCTTTTTTGCGTAGTGATCGAATAGCCTGGAAATAGTAATTTTTTTCACGGCTAAAGGATTTTTTTGGTATTTCTTCTTTTTATTTTCCAAAATAAAAGGATTTCCAGGAAGAATTTGAGAGACGAAGAGCGTTACTGAGAGCACGTGCACTGATCAAAGAAGAAGAGGAACTGATAGGAAAACAGGAGGAAGCGGAGGAAGATGAAGATAGTGAAGAAGAATCGAGCGAGGAAGAAAGCGAAGAAAGTGAAGATGAAACTGTACCGAGAATGAAACCTGTCTTTGTCGAAAAGTATGTTCACTTAATGTCTTATTTTGTAACTGTCGAATTTCTAACTGGAAGTTTGATTTTTATATTACTTTTTTTAGGAGTAAACGGATAACAAAAATAGAAGAAGAAAAGGAGAAAGAACGTGCCAAAAGACAGCAAGCTGAAGAACTGGAAAAGAAAGAACGGCGGAAGAAAGAGTCTGCGAAGGTATTTTCTTCCCCCCCTTTAATGTTTTTTTTTCTTAGAATTCTATTGCTGCATTTTTTTTTTTTTTTTTTTTTTTTTTTTTTTTTTCTTTTTTCTTTTTCTTTTTTTTTTTTTTCTTAGAATTCTATTGCTGCATTTTTTTTTTTTTTTTATTTCTGTAGGTACCTCTGTCCATCATCTTAGAAAAAATTGAGTAATTCGACGACACTTCTCAGTCAGTTGTAAAATAGATTTGTTCTGAATTCCCTATGCCTTATAAAAACATTAGTATGCTTCACTTTACTATTGTAGCTATTTACTGGTGAACATTTCTACAGATCCACACACTAATACATGCAAAATACATATGAATATCGTAAAAAATAAGATTTCGGAAAGTAAAACTCGTTGGGTTTTCCAAAATTTCCTTTTAATAGTTTACATGGAAAGTTTTAGTTATTGGAAGAAGTTTTACGACATGAGGCAGAGATGGAAAAAAGGAAAAAGGAGGATAACATCGACTTGACATCAGTAGTGACAGATGATGAAAATGAAGAGATTGCGTATGAAAGTTGGAAGCTTCGTGAAATGAA
>PQVD01000309.1:0-23448 GCA_003012265.1 Setaria equina
ATAGATGTATGATTTTGGGGTGGAATTGTTTTTATCCCGTACTTTAAAAGCGTTAACTTTATAAAAGAATCGTTTCTGTTAGTTGTTGACTAATTAGTAAGTTTAGCCTCTTCTCAAACTTCATTCTAAAAATTGATCTTTTGAGGAGTGTTTATCCTTGAATTAATCTCCTTGAGTTTTTCATTTCATGGATACATTTGGAAAAAAAAGAGCGGAACAAAGATTTCTGTCTTACTTGAATATTTTTTGGCATATTTACTAAAATATCGACATTACTCAAGAAGAAGTCTTAGAGAGTATGGAAGCAGTTTGGTCGGGAAATTTCGATCTTTTTCACTGGATTATTTATTTAAAAAAGTAACTAGGGTAGGAGGGTGGTATTCTGAAGTCATTTCAATCTCAAGTGATGATTGCTTTCAAATAATGCATGAAAGACGTCGGATTAAGTTTTATGGGAAAGAAAATAGCATTTGTTTGTGAAAAAATAACTTACAATAATTCACTTAATTACGTATCCTTAATTTTTGAAGAAGTGTTTTACCTTTTATCTATTATAGGAAGCTTTGTTCTTTCTGGTCAATTGTCACTATTTGTTATGGACAGTTCTGCCTTTTCAGACCACTCTATTTTACTTTTTGCATGACTTAAATAGCTTTTAATCCTTAAACATTGATAATCATTTGTTAACTTTTTCGCACATTAGGAGGGTTTCAATTTTTTATTTTATTTAATTCGTATTTGTTAGGATATCTCTACTGTCGCTATCCGTGTCGTATACCTTTTCAACCACATTCACATTCTTTTGCATATTTGGATTTCTTCATTGCTTCTTTTGAAATTTTCAAAAATAATAGACATGATGGATAGACGAAGTTCGTTGCCAATGGATTGGATTTGGAAGGGTCAATAAAGAGCAGTAGTATTAGCTAGCTAACGATAATTTATTGTTGATCCTTGCTTTCTTTCATCAAAAATTGAGGTCAGAAGGACAAGAGGGAGAAAAGATGAGAGAGAAGAAATGGACATCTGACGACTTTAACATTTTTTATTTCAAAGAAGGCCACCTGTATTCTTTTTTTTCCTTTCGTAAAGAAGTGTGGAACAAAGATTTATTTCAAGATGGTCAAAATTTTCATTTTTAACTTCTGAGAACTCTCGTAAAAAACCAAAACTTTGATCATATTGGAGGAGGAGTTTGTGAAGGTGGGAATGAAATTTCTAATTGTCTCGAAATAAATCTTAATTTCAAACTTCGCCTTGGAAGGATGAGTGGAAATTGGAGTCCACTGTTTTGATTGTAAAAGGTTGACATGTGAAGCCGGAATTAAAAGTCGAAAATTCGCATAATAAGTTTTACTTTCAATGAAAGAAAACGTGAGTATACTTACGAAGAGACGAAGAAGATTGATGTTAATGTGCTTGCCAGGGAAAGAGGACAGTAGTGTTAAATAGAAAGAATTTTGGGACATTTCATTTTCGCTAACGAGCAGTGGTATGATTGGTAGAATTAAATAAACGTAGAAATGGAAAAGAATATATTGGAAAAAGTCAAGTAATGATATCATTTTTGAAATGAAAGATAAATCATTGAGGAAATGAAATGCTTTATCTTTTTGTTATGTAATAAAACAATTATGCGAGGATTGGTGCTGGTGGAAGGAATGTGTTAACAATAGTGTTTTCTATTGTTATCTCAGCATTTTGCAGCAAAGAAATTGTCATTTTTTTCAGTTCTTTAAAATTTCCTTTTTATTTCCAAATTCTACATTCTGCTTTGCTGAAGGATGGCATAATTTTAAATGTTTTTCTCTTTGTATCTGGAAAGTCTAGGCAGAAAGGAACCTAATTGGAAGAAATTTTGAATTTCTCCAAGTTACTAAGCAAATTACTTAATGCTAGAATATTCATCTTACTGAAGTCATTACTGTATCTCTGGAGTTTGACTAGAGCTCGGTGACGGATTGTGGGCCACTTTTAAGAAATGAATCTAACATGAAGTTAGTGTTTTGCAGAGAATATTTGTTCAGTTCTCTGCAATCGTAATAATTTTTCTTACATTGTTAATTACGCTTTTAATTAGACTTTCTCAACAACCTGTGGAATATTTTGGAATAAGTTTTAAAAATACTGGCATTTTATCTCCCAAGGCCACAAGGTTTAAATATTAGTTCATATCTGTGGAATGGTTTAAAATATTTGAACAATTCTACTTCAGTTGTTTTTATGTAATATTTATTTATTTATTGTCACTCAAAAGAGGAAGATATTTTACGTTAATAGTACTTTTAAAAGTGAGAAAGATAAGGTTGTCTTCCTCACAGCATTAAATGAATGTTGGGCTTTAATCAGTAACACCTTATTTCCCTTTATTAGTTAATCATGATCAGAATCTGTAAACGGTAACACTGGTTTAGATTTTTAAATCGATGACTTTTTTCTAAAATCACTCGGATGTTGTTAATGAAACTTTACTCTTGATCAAAAAAAAAAGAATCAGAAAAAATCATTTTTGCGGTAAAAGTCCTATAAGTTATGATTTCAATTAAATGAAGTAGTGTATGACCAATTTCATTTTTCTTAAAATTATTGAAGCATCGTTTGCTTAATATCAAGATTGGAATTTGCTCTAATGCATTAAATTTTTCTAATTTGACTCACTTCTGAGAGCTTCTAATTTTACCTGTATCATCTATTCCAATATGTTCACTCCCTGAAATTTCGGAAGATCCAAAACGTTATGCTTGTTGTTTCATAGATTTTTAACAACCTTTCTAACCATTTCTCGCTGATTGCATATTTTTTTTCTATGTTATGCGCAATATTCAAACAATAGTTTAACATAATTCACATTATACCGTGATGTGATATAGATAAAATTAATTTAGAGTTTATCAACATCATCTGCTATTACTAATTTGAACTTCATGTTGCAGAGAAGATTTTTTTAAGGGAACTGTTTTATTGTCGGCAAAATACATCTCATATGAAAATAATGGAAGTCGCAGGTTAGATTTTGTCTCACATATATGAATTTCAACTGCATCTTCGCTCATTGCCATTTCACATAAAATGCCGCGTTATTGTAGGATTTGCATAATATAATAATATATTCGAACGAAAAACGAAATCCAACTATATTTCATTCAGTTTTATTAAGTGGATTATAACGCAGTTTCAATGTATGAACTGCCTGCACCTGTACAGCTTCCACTTCCGTAGATCATCTCTTTTTAAATATTTTGTAACCTTTTGTTTTGCTAACTTCTTTGACTTATAAGAATTTCACTTTTTTCAGTTCTATCATCATTCTTTTAGGAGCAAATTCTTTACCTAATTTTATTCACTAAGTCCATCATCTGTCAAAAATTCGAAAACAAAAAATATCTTTGTCTCTGTTTTGCAGGACAATTCAGAATGAAATAAGACTAAGATGCTTGATGAACAGTAATTTGAACTGGTATTTAGTTCATTCATTCAAATGATCTTTATGCTATATTATCATCTTCATAGATGATATTTACTGGTAAATGGTTTTTTTCTTTACTCCAAAAAAAAAAATAAAAAAAGTGTAAATGATATGCTTGTAATTACAAGCCAGTATACGTTAATATACGTAGAACCATGGCAGGTTTGACGACATCATTTATAAACAGTAGAAAGGAGTACGCTTATATAAGCGTACCTATACAAGCCAGAGCTTATATGTACGCTTCCTCATGTTTATTGACCTGTACATTCTGTTTACGATTTATTGATAGCTTCACTAGCTCACAGATGCTAGGCGGAAGGTTTGATTTTGATTTTATGTGATCATTTTTCTGCTCATATTGTATCTTAAGCCGTAGTAACCTGTCGAGATTGTTGAAATTTTAAAGTGCATTTTTTTTTTTTGTAATTTTTCTTTATTGCTCAATTTCCTTTCTCTTTTTTCAATTTTCTTGTGTGATTTCCTACTGAATTCTGTTCAGTGCTGAATTAATCGCAATTACAGGTAATGGATAATTAAGTAAGATTTATTCCATTATTCATTTTTCCATTATTCATGGTTATCAACCGTACATTTATTTATGATTTATTGAGACTTCACCAGCTGACAGATGCTAAAAGTTTGATTTTGGATCAATATATAATGTACTTTGCTGTAAAATGCTTTCATCATCCCGGATGACAGGGATTTGGAAACGAGATGGCTTTATTTAATTGCTCTGTCATCAGGGAATACTAATTTGCTGCACTAAAAGTTGGTGGTTTACTAATTGGAACTACAGGATTTTTCATTTTTATCGTTTGACTGTATGCAAAATGGAAAAATTACCTCAGATTGGAGAGCTAAGTTTTTAGTCTATGGATAACTTCAATATTTTCTTACCGGATATTAAGTTATTCAGGATATCCAGGAATAACTGAAATTACGTTAAATGTGTAAGAACATAAAATATACAATATAACAACAAAAAACTAGTATTTTCATAAATTTGAAAGGTCATGATAAGGAAGGAGGGAGGGAAGAATGAGGACAGGAAAGTGTAAGTTTGCGCTGATTGCAAGTATTGGTCAAAGTCTTACTGATTACTACACACTATTTTTAATGTCTTTTTTTTGTTAAATGACAGATTGATAAAAAGGGATGAATAGACCTTTGCGATATTATATATTAATCAGCTTTTTGTGGTTTTCGTTTGAATTTCTTTTGGATTATGTTCATTTTATCCACAACAGTCGTTTCTTGGATAATTAATTGTTTCATTGTTAATAACCAAACAAGCAGTCTATTAGGCCCTATTATTATTCTCTTCTTGAAGTAATGTGTTACTTTGGAAAATTGCTTCTACAGTGGTTCTTTTGTCTTGCATTCATTAGGGCTATTTCATTTATATAATGTTTATCTTAATGGATGAGGCTTTGTTGAAAATTTTTATCGATTCATCGATAAGCTGGAAAATCAAACTTTATAAAATAACCATCAATTTTTATTCGATCAATGTCAGAATATATTGGCTATGTACCCTCTCAAGATTTTAAATATTAACAAAAGAAAGTGCTTTAATAATTTATAGCCGGAGCGCGAAAACCTGGAGAATAGTTTTGTAACAGCAAGATTGTAGTCAAATATCGGGTAGAAACAATAAAATTAAATTATCGTAATTCATCGATGTATGATTAAGTAAGGTCATTGAAGGAAATGTGTGAATACGTTGTTTTCTAGGTGACATATTTTTAAATTCCTATCAATCTTCTCTTCTTTTTGACTTTCCTGCAACTTTCTTTATTATGATACTTTGTTTAAATCACCATATGTGATAGATTCCTCAACATCACTTTTGTTTCTTGGAATTTTAGTTTCATTCGCTTCTCACTGGAATCAGATTTCTTACCAAATTGTTTGCGTGGGGTAAAACGCTTATTTTGGATTGATAGGAAATGATTAACAGCTCAACTAATGGTACTGGGGACCTTTCATCTGATTATGCAATGTCGTATCTTTCGAAAGCGAAGAAATAAAAGGAAAAAGATCTGAGATTAAAAACAAAATTTTAAGTCAAAGAGGCAGGGTATGTACTGGTTTAAAATGCGGTGCTAAATCGGTTTATTTTAGAAAATCTCTATAACTGAAAACGAGTAAGAATTCATCACAATTCTGAGATTTCAAATAATAATTAAATCCGGAATATACCTATATGTGGACAGCAAACAAAAGTTTGTTTCAACACGTTAATTGGTTTTAATTTGGCTGTAACTGCATCTGGAATGACGCAAACAGTAAGATAAGAAACACTGACAGAAAATGATAGGGTATCGATGATAAAAATATTGATAATACCAGTGTTGAAATATCGGTGATACATAGAATTATATGATTTATCTGCTAACAAATTGTGCAAGTGAATAACATTGTTTTAATGGTTGTTAACCTGTTGATAATCTTAAATCACTTGTTAAAATTTGTGAACGGATAAGAAATTTTGGTTTGCTATTGTTGTCCATCAGTGTATTTTATTACGAATACACATATTTATTTTCCTGATAAACTGTTTTAAATGGAACAAAGATTTCGCCAATTGATTTTGAATTACTAAGTACGAAAAATTTTTACAGAATTGATAGCAGAAGCAATGTTCAATTTCTTCATTGGTTGGTACTAGTAGAGAAATGGTTTTAATTGGTATCACTGGTAGAAGGATGTTAATTAATATGCGACTCTTATCATCCGGATTTTACGTGTTATTCGGTATCGTCGTTGGCTTCTTTTTAACATTTCTATTCCTCTCAGGTACTTCTTTATTACAGTTATACAATAAAAGACTTCGAGCGTTGTTCAATCTTGAAAAAATAATAAATTGAATTAAGGTCTTTTTTTAAGAGCTTTTCATTGTAGTAAGTTAAAGTGAGTGTGGATTGTTTTCCGGTTTCCTTTATATTAGTTTTTAGCTGATTGGTTAATGCGAGATCATAACTAGGGATGACCAAAGTGATTCCTTCTTGTCAGAGTCCGTTTGTGGCCAAATTAGTTTTTAAACTTTTAGTTTGCGCTGTTAGCAATACCTGTCATCATATTCCAAAATTATTTGTGGTTAAAAACACCTGGCCAAACTGATATTCTAATAATATTGGTTTTCCCTTTACTGTTACTATTTTTTTTTTTGTCAGGTGAATATAGTGTGACTTCACCAGCAGTTGGGCTAGCGGCTAGACAGAATTATCGGATTTCTAGGAACTTTGATGCTCATAATGAATGGGAAGTCGACGATAGTAATGTACCAACTGCTCCTATGCAGTTTCACCAAAATGGAACTAATTTACATGACGGTATTTCTTCTTCTTTCAAATAATATTTCATGTTAAATTCACGCTAAAAAATTATATTTCTGTCTTTTAATCTAAATTATTTAACGAACTGAAAATTTCTACCATTTGTAGAAGATGATTCTCTAGCGCGATCACTAGAATCAAAAGTGCGAGTGTTTTGTTGGATACTAACGGGAAAGCAGAATCATGAAAAAAGGGCAAGACATGTGAAAGCAACGTGGGGTCGACGTTGTTCAAAGTAAATTGATTCCTTTTTTCCTAGCCTTTACATAGGCAATGGCCGTAAATTTTTTTAGTCATCCGTATCACATTCTTTATTCTTTATCCGATTATTTCCACTAATTTTATATTTTAAACTCGAAATTTGTAGAAAGGCGAAAAATGTATTTATAGGTAGAACGAAGATGAGACTTTGAATAATCTATTTAGACAAACTAGATTATTTGTAAACATTTATGA
Organism: Setaria equina; assembly: GCA_003012265.1. Taxonomy (NCBI): domain Eukaryota; kingdom Metazoa; phylum Nematoda; class Chromadorea; order Rhabditida; family Setariidae; genus Setaria; species Setaria equina. Next base: position 7,267 of record PQVD01000309.1, read on the forward strand.
AGGTTAAATAGTTCATGTTATTTCATTCGTATAAAAAGAAGCTAGGTAGTATTGTCCTTGCTGACTGAGTTTAAAAAATTCATTTGTAATTATTTAAAAGCTGCAAATAAGAGGCTCAGCTTGGATTCCACATAGTTTTCTGCTACATTATGCTAAAAGAAGTAAATTTAAATGGTTTCACATTTATTTGGCTTGAATTATTCGATTACTATTTTTGGTTGCAGATATTTATTCATGTCTTCCGAAACAGATCCGTCTTTGCCCTCCATAAATTTAAATATATCAGAAGGTCGTGATCATTTATGGGCCAAAACGAAAGCAGCGTTTAAATATCTTCACGATTTTTACCTTAATGATTATGACTGGTTTATGAAAGCAGACGATGATACTTATGTTATTGTGGAAAATTTGAGGTTTCCTTTGTTTTCATGTTACTTTCGAAATTATCATCTTCTGGGTATACATTTGCTATATTTTGTTAATTCTTGTTTTTCTTTTTTTTTGTTCATTGTTAACAAATTATATATTTATTTCTGCATCTTTGTTGAGGAGGTACTCAAAAAAGATTTTTTATATTTCTTTTCGGTGGAGACATGATATAATTGATTAATATGTATTTAAAGAATACATGGGATAATATAGAGGATAAATAGGGTATACATTTAGATTTTCTGAGAATTTAATCTTTAAAATTTTTTTATTAAATTTTGTCAGTTGTAAACTTTCTTTGCCTTGAAATGTTGCATTTCGAAAAACATCGGGAACAAGAAAGGAGAATGAGAGCATCTTAGTTATGAATGATTATTTTAGAATATACAATACATCTTAGTTATGAATGAGTTATGAATGATTATTTTAGATTCATGTTATTGGCACATGATCCAAATGAACCAGTTTGGTTTGGGTGTAAATTCAAACCGTTTACAAAGCAAGGTTATATGAGTGGTGGAGCTGGTTATGTGCTTTCCCGAGCAGCTCTTAAAAAATTTGTTAATGAAGCACTTCCGGTAATCTTAAGATCTTTTGGTGACTCCTCCATTAAAAATAATGAAACAATTAATGTATTAGTGAAAAAAGAATTTGATCGACTGAGAAAATAGTTGATCCATGGCTAACGGGTCTTCAGTTTATTCAGTGTTCAATTGTTTTTGTTGTTACTTCTTTTTACAGCTCCACTGACATCAGGGAGACGTTTTTTTTTTCGTATGTTATAAAGTTTTTAAAAAAAACTAGTGAAAAAGAAAATTAAGGCAACTATTTTGTAACGAAATTAAGGATCCGAACAAGTGTAAAAAAGCCGAAAGCGGTGCAGAAGATGCAGAAATTGGAAAGTGTTTGGAGAAAGTTGGTGTAAAAGCAGGCGATTCAAGAGATGCTGAGGGTCACCATAGGTTAGTAAATAACATGAAAGTGATATTATATTAAATTGTTTCATATCTGCTCGAGAGCGCAAAGGGTTCTTCAAATTGAGATGCCGGCAAGAAGCAAAAAGATTCTTATTTACTCACATTTCAGATTTCTTCCATTTGTACCAGAGCATCATTTGATGCCAGGACATGTGGATAAAAAATTCTGGTTCTGGCAGTATACATATTATCCTATAGAACAGGTTTGTTTTTTCCATCTTCTCATCATCCTATCACTAACCCTCGATCGGTATCCTATCATAAATATTACAAATATTACTTTTTGTTCGTGATTAAAATCAATTTATCCGCTTTCCAGTATCTTGTGCCCACGTCATTTGATGGCTCTAAATATCTTTAGATCTACGATATTCTAGCTGTTTTTTGAAAAAGATGGTTTGCTGTTAACAAATTTTTCTTTTTTTTTTTTCTTGAAAGTAATATTAACATGTAATAGCTGGCTGCAAGATTGCTATGAAGAAGCAAATTTGTTGAAAGACTCTAAATCTTAAAGAGAAGTTTTCTTGATTAGATTTCGTTTAGACACCTTCTTATTTCGGAGATTGTATTTATGTAAATTAGGTTTTTATATCTTAGGTGGCTTAACATTTATTGTGCAGTTTTACAATTTGTTCTTTCGTACAGGGTCCAGAATGCTGTAGTGATTATGCAATATCATTTCACTACGTGACTCCGTCACTGATGTATGTTTTGGAATATCTCGTTTATCATCTTCGACCTTTCGGTCAGTACAGTTTTATAAAATTTTGTGATTTTTCTAAGCATAGCTTTTTTGTTTTTTCATCTTGCATGTTTTTACGCCAAACTATAATCAAATTTTTGTAAGTGGTGGTTCCTTGGTTTGTAAAAATATTTTAGTCTTAGATTATAAAAGCGTCATTTTGATATTCATAAATTTTCAAATGGAAAATAGTTTTTGATTTCCCTAACTTTAGGCATTGTGAAAAAGTTGGATTTACGATCTGCAACAACGGCATATCATTTGGCGGTGAAAAATATGGGCCCTGATGATGCCTTCAGAAAAGTAGTTGCCCCAAACAAAACTGTACTTCTGGTTTCGCAGAATACTAGCAATGTACGGGAAACATCACCGATGGTGAAAGTGCAATGAAGAAAGCGAGTGGATGAAAGTCTTTTTGGCAGAAGTTTCAAAATTACGCACAATTATGGAAAATTAAGAAAGATGATGATAGCCAATGATGGATGACTTTTATAGAAGATATCGGTATACCGGAGAGTTATTCTTGGTACTTCAATTATATAACTTCTTTCTCATCCATCTCTTCCTCTCTCGTCCCTCTTTTTCTTACAGTGATTAGACAGAAAAAAGGAGACTGAATTCTTATCTTTTCGTCATTTGAAATTTTTGTTTGCCATGAAATGAGCGAAATGGGACGAATGATTGAATGAATATGGTAATTTGTAATAGCCGTGCTGATGGTGGTCTCATTTCTTTTTTACAGCAGAAACATATTTTGCGTAATCCTACTTCCTAATTTTTTTCTCGAGATACGGGTTTTTAATTTGATTGGTTATACTTTCTTTTTGCAATTTTATCCCACTTAATTTCTTGAATTGTCACCTTTGAACTTTTTGCTTTTATATCTTAGTTACGGTAATGTTTTTGCATCATAATCACAATGGTTCTTAATTTATTGTAGTTTTATTAGTGATTATCGCTGCAATTTAATAGTCTGGATAAGATTTACCTCTTTGAAATCATTTTTTTGTGATTTCTGATTAAAAATTATAAAAAATGAAATAAAATATTGCCATAAAGTTCTTCCAATACAATATTATATTCGTAAGAAGCTTCATTATTGTTTGTATTACAATCCCGGTGGAATTTATTTTTAGTTTAATTGTTACCTTCTGTGAAGTCAGTTATTCCTTCTGCTCATTATTATTATGTTATTTCAAAGACTGCTTTCTTATCACTTACTATTTTTTGACTGAATTGTATATACCTATCAATTATCCGTTGCTTTAAGGATCGAACAGTGCTCTATTCTTGCCGCCTCCACGTTTTATCTTCCTTCTCTCTGTAAAATTCGATCTTTGTACTTTCGCATGTTAGCTTCAGTGAGATGAGTTTTTAGAAATAGTAAAAAGGTTTATTTGCACAAGTCCAACTTACTGGAATACTTTTAGTCTCATAGGTTTTGTTCGACTTTATATTTTCCAAATATATAAGTGATCAGCTTTTTTAAAAATTATTTAACTTTGTATTGCTTTTTAGAGTCAGTTTTTTGTACGCTGTTGCTTCAGTGGCATTCAATGCTTACAACATTTTATCATAAGTGTTAGTCAGTTGATAAGGAAAGGAGGGTAGAAGTCTTTATTAGTGCAGTGATATGATATGATGTACATATGTTTTTCTATAGGTTTATGGGTGTATTCATTTGTTCCAAAATAGGCTTTATATTTCTGTAAGTGATATGATAGAAACTGACGACAACCATTTCATTTGTTTTGTTTTGTTGTTATATGGGAGAATAATAAAGAACATTCATAACTGATGCTTTCAAAACGTCTTGCATCCATAATGCACAATTCTTTTACTGGAAAACTAATGTTGATATTAACAAAATCGATATTTATTACAAAAATAGATGATGTATCAGTGATCACTAATGAAACCGAGTGAGCTTTGTGAAGGATAACTGGTTGCGGGATTCATTTTAACTGAACAAATAAGAGTAGGGAAATGATTGATCCAACAAGATAATCTGACAAATAACATTGTACGCTATTTTCAATGGAAATTTTTGTGACCATTTTCCTTCTGTAAATCCGTTTGGTGCTGTATTTTATGCAGCGGGCGACGCATAAGACTTAAAGTCGGCAACAGGATAAAAAATGTGATGGTTACTTTACACGTAAGGTTTCTAACATTTGAGTGACTGGGTCAGTTGAGGGACGAATTTGATCATTATTCTGAATATATGGTATTATTTGTTCTCAGAATTTCGATGGAAGAAGCAACAGTTGGTGAATTCATTGGAATTGATATCGGAACAACAAGTATTAAATGTTGTATTCTAGATAAGAACAGTCGGTTAGACTTCAATTTTTTTTATGATTTTTGTTTTCAGCAAAAATTAGCATATATATTTAAGAAGCAATGGAGAAAGCACAAAATTGATTGTCATAGTATTTTTAATGTGAGATATTCACCTTTCCCAACTAGTTGAAAAAGGTCTGAACCGTCATCAAGATTGAGAAATGCCTTTTTCATGAGGCCAAATAGTACCATGTTTGTATCTGTTTCAAATGAAGAAGAAATCTCTTCCGGAACTAGTGCACTTGAGCACTAATTAACTCGTGGGTCAGTTAATTTGGGAGTTTTTGTCCTTGTCATACTGCAAGATCCTTTCTATCTGATTCATTGATTAATTTTACAACTGCATTTTATATAAGAAAAAATCATTCTGTGGCTGACAGCTTTTGTCAAATTTAGGATACTTATGGAAAAATCAGCAGTGCATAATGCATGGTTAAATGATAGCTCCACTTTACGTCGTGAACAGGATCCTATTAAAATTCTAGACGTCTTACGTAACCTCATAAAATCTATGGAAGTAGAGCTATCAATGGATGTAGCAGTTAGTATTACAGGACAGATGCATGGTATCGTCCTTTGGAATGGAGAAGATTTAGCAAAAGGTTTGTATAACAATGTGAAATTGATTAAAGTTTTGTTTCCCATGTGATTATATAATGGTGATAAGGAAATGGCTTTGCATCATGCGAATAAAAGTTGGGCATCATTTGAATAAAAACTGATAATTCAGAAAAACCCTAACGCAACATAATCATGTAAGAATGAAAACATTTCTAAGTGATTTTAGTTCCCAGTTACTAAACGATTTTAGGTAAATTTACTTGTTCACCATTAATAACGTGGATGGACCGAAGAGTACCCAACGAATACCTTGATTCGCTACCCAGGTTTGACGTTCCTTAACTCCCTGACTTTTCTCGCTAAAACGTTTAGTTTATTTTATTTTAAAGTTATTTGTGTTGTGTTTGTATAAGTGTTGTCTGTACCTCTTTCTTGTGCATTTTTCATTTCACTTTTCTGCATGTCAGAAATAATTTTGTAACAATTTTCCGAAAGGACTCGTTAATGATTTAATTTGCACTTAATCTTTTGTTTCTTGTTGATATGTGCAGATGGGACTGCGGTAACTTACACATTGGTTTTGGCATGGTAATCCTTGCATGGCTTCATTCTTCTGGCCAACTTAACGAAGCATGGACATGCTGTGGTACCATTATGGATATGACCATTTGTTACCTATGTCAATCTGTTCATGCATTCATTGGTATTCAAAATGCATATAGTTGGGGATACTGCTCCTATGATGGCTATTGGACTATATCGGTCAACATTTTCTGAATTCTTGCACTTCTTACGGCAGTTCTATGAAAATTATAATATTACGATTAGTAGTGACCCTATTTTTCAATTGCCGGTGAACAGCTTGGACAAGTTGTCATCATCATTGGGCACATAAAATTTATTGGTAGAAACTAAGTGCATAAAAATTTGAATGCTTGTCTAATGAGTGAAATGAGTGGTTCTGTTGATATGTCACAAATTTATGTTATCTTAGTCATCTTACTTCATCTATCAGTTAAACACATATGAAGTGGTGTTTTTAGTAAGAAATTGAATAATTATGTAACATGATTCATTTTACTTCAGGACGAATTAGTACCAACCCACTTACTTCCAACGATTTGTTCAACCGAAAAAATTGTTGGTTCGGTGAGGCAAGCAAGCCTTGGTCTACCAGTTGGTGCGAAACTTTTGGCATCTTGCGGTGATCTTCAAAGTACTGTATATCCATTTCTAGAACCAGGAACAGCTGGTACTTGAATTTGCAATAATTATTGTGTCATTTAATATTTTAGCAAAGAGTTTTGGGAAGCACCTAGTAGTTATAACTTTTTATCCGGTAATTAATTAAATTATTTCGAAGTAATTATTTTAATCCTTATTCGTTTAAAATTGCGCAAAACTTCTCATACCTATTAGACACATAAACTTAAATTTAAATAACTCCCTTCACTAAATTTTAACTGTAAATAGCAGGAATATTTTGAAGTTCTGAAATCCTAAATTCTATAATATTTCTGTACATCCATTTCATTTATCAAAACAAGCATAGGTCAATCCATCGTCCAAAATTTAGTGAAACTTTTTCGAACTTGAAAAGTCTTTCCTCCTTTTTACTTTCGCTACAATAAATCTAAATTGTACTGTAGAGGATATCAGTTGTTATTTCATTAGTTAATTACTAAAGGCTCAAAACTTTAAGTATTAAATTTGGGAACATCAGCGCAGTTGTGTTTCGTACCAACTAAAGATCGTATAGCTTCCATTCCGCTTCTTACGGAACCATTCTTTGGTAAGAACGGAAAAGAAAGGATAATCGTAGCTGCATCAATGAATGGCGGCATTGCGATTGATTTGATTGCACAGGTAACCATACACAAGCACATTCCGTTTTCAGAAATATTTCAGGATTCTGAAATCTGGGCTTTTCGGATATTTAGTGCAGATTTCTTCATTGTTCCTGTATAAAATAATAGCGTTGCTTTACAGAAGGTAATTGAATGGGCTTCACAAATTGTCTCAGGTACCAACGATTTAAAGTTGGATTATGAAAAGTTAAACGGTATATTAAGTTGTGTTGGAGATTATTGCTCATCATCTGTAGTTGTTAAACCAGTGTTTATACCGGAACGTGCAGATAATGCTTTATCATATATTTCCGGAATTAATTCAGGCACCACCATCGATGAGGTATGCTTGATGGTAAAGATTTTTGTTATGCTCATCCAGCTAGAAATCATTCAAAAATTCACGCGATCCAACTTATAGACTGAAGTGATGTTTGAGATACTGTTCATTTCTGAAATAGTTTATTTTTCGGAATCTATCCAAGTATTAGCATGGGTGAGATATGAGATATGCTTCATAGTGCAAATTATTTTTTATTTAGTCAGCTAAAAAAATTTCAAAAAAATTGATTCAAGTTATGAGGTCGTCAAAGGCAGTGTAAGAAAATTACAATTAATCAAAATAACGGGATTTAATTTGGAAAAGATGAAGACTGTATTTCTATGAGCTAAGTTAATTTCTAATTCAAGAACCTTGTGGTTGGATCACCGTCATATTATCAAGTATGTTGAAGAGAAATATGAATACAAAGAAATATTATGATAGCTTTTAATATACTATGAATAAAAAAGGTAACAGTGAAGTTAGAATTAATCAAAAAAATTGTTATAAATAAGGGCAGGTTTAAAAGAAGTATGACACCTGTGAAGTATAATAGCAAGATGTTTTTGAAAGGAGACAAAAGGTAAATTTTGGGACTAGTATCAAACTCTTTGCAAAACTAATTTTAAAATTCGATGATGAATCAAATCGTACTGGTAAAATCCAAAACGAATGAATGTAATTTCCAAGTATTTATATTTCACATGAACAGTGGTTATTTTAGTACTATACAGTTTTCGTAATACAGATATTTAATTAGTGAAATTAATATAAGTTTGAATAGTGCTAAGATAATTTCAATGGAGCTGTCTTAAAACAGTTTGTTGAATCACGGCGACCTATTTCATAGTTCACGGCATATAATTTTAAGTCATGTCGCATAGATAACATATATAAATAAATATAATGTAGGTATTTATTTTGCTAAACCTGCCTAGTGCTAATATAATTTTACCAACTATTCTTGGGAAAAGATTTTATTAATTTGGAAATTTTTCAGTTGCTTCATTGTACAGCTTGTGGGGTGATTTCCAACATATTCCGTCTTCTTCCACCATATCAACTTCGAGAATGGGGCATTGAACGTATCAGGCCAGCTGGTAATGCGACCAGGAATTATTTCATCCACGAAATAATGCGGCAGTGTCAAGGGATACTCGAAGTGATTACTACGACTGATGCGTGTTCGAATTACAGCGCAGCATATGGAGCAGCACTTCATGCATTCGACTTTTTACGTACTAAATGATTGCCTCTTAAATATCTCTATGTTATGACACAAAACTTAGAATGACGGTCAGTGGCCAATCGGTCAATGGTCATTATTTGTGAAATGAAATTGACAGTAAATTTTTGAAAATTAATGAGTAATTCACTTGTTATTCTTCCAAAGAGAATTAACTTTCATAAGATCAGATCATTTTTGTCATTGAGATTACTGGATTCATAACAGGTGAAGAAGTATTCTGAGTGGACTAAACTGACTGCGTAACTGCGAGTTTCTAACTTCGACAGCACTCATTAACCTGAAATGAAAGTAGTTGGTTATGATAGGTGTAAGTTGTGTGATTTTAAATTTTCCATTTCATACATCCTTCATTAATAATATATTTGTAAGTGCTGTAAAAGTTGTGGAAAAAAATTCAGTTATCATTTAATGCCATCATTGACGATAATGCAAGCCACTTCTCAAAGATGCTTAATTTCATTAATTAGGATTATTAAATGATGATTATATTCGGAGGTTAATGGGCGTAAGAACAACGATTCAGAGACAATAGGGTGATGATTAATTAGTTTGCACTAAGAAAAAATTAGCATATTAAGAAAATTTTACTTAAGTAAATTTGTTGAGATTAAAGTGTTTTCTTCCTGTATTATTTGCAAACTGGTACTGCTTTCCTGAGCAGGGTAAAGATATAGATTCTGATCTGAATATTTAGTGAGGAATGAGACTATCCCCTTTTAATCTGCACAATGGGAACACAAATTGATTAATTAAGCTATCAATTAAGAGGTCGTTTGAAACTAATAAATTTATAAACATTTCTTGGCATCTAATCTCGTTCTTATTTAAAGATTGTTTGTTTGTCTTTTTTTCTAATGACTTCTGAATAAAAAAGAAAGTGGGAAATCTTTATTTTTTTTATTCAGAAGTTATTTATTTTGGATGAGTATTTTTTGATAATTTAAAATTATTCCAATTGACTTGGCAACAAGTTACCTGGAGTCATTCTTCCCTGAATGTCTCAAAAGTAATTATTTTGATTTCTAACTTAAAATTTGCACTTTTTTCTACTATTTCTGGCAGGGCTTAAGTAGCCATTTGACTGAATTTTAATTGAAAAATTTTTTAGCTTTTTGGATTACTGTGTTGGTTTACTTTTTTATTAAATCATATAACTAAATGCTTAGAAATTCCTTACCAAATATGCTTTATTTGAACTTATATCCATAGGTCTTTTGTTCTTTTCCCTTTCTGAACATAAAATTTAGGGCACTTAATTGTATTAATAAACAATAACTGTGAAAATTTTTTCCTAACATTTTTACCTTTTTGCATGAAATTTCATTGAATTAAATTTTTTAATTTAAATTTATTAATTCGTTGTACTATAAAAGTCTGCTGAAACTGTTGATGAATTGATGTATTAAGAGCACTGTTTTTCTTTTATTCTCTTCATCCCTTTTTTCGACATACATAAGAATTAGGCCAATTCAAAAAGCAATTAGTAGTTTTTTCTTTAGATACGTTTGATTTTTTTTTGGGTCGTCGCAGATTTTAGGGTGGAGGGAGACTGTTCATGCAAAATGCACAGAAGCATAAGATACGCGTACATACACGTGTCTGACCACGTGAGTACGCATATATTGTTCCAGTTTTAGACTGATGTGGTACTTCATTAGAATAAACTAAATTTGCTTACGGAGGAGAAAGCTTGATTAGAGATGAACTTAGAATAAAGTTTTGAATGTCGAACTTGTGGGGATCTGGATTGTTGCAAGATCGTTCATTCAATTTACATACGGAATTTCCATTCTGTTGAATCGTCCTGATCTCTGGCACTTCTTTAAACAGTAGTTAGGTTATAAAAGTGATTTATTAAAGCAGTTCAAGTGAGAACAGTTTTCTTGACCGAACCAATAACATCAGAAAAACTAAACTTGTCCGATGGTTTCTTATCATTCTTAACACTTCGTATCATTAACTTAATTGTTCATTGGACAATACCGCCCACTGATAGCGTGGAAACAGAAAGGATCATATGAATCGCTGTGCAGTTTATTTCACTCAGAGAGTAAGCTATCTTGTCATTTCATCTTACCAGTTTGATAGGTCCAAATTTACATACTGCTCATTAATTGTATCACAGTTTATGGTCTCGAAATGATAATACTTTAAATTAAGAAAAAGACTAACGGATTTTTTATTTGCTCATTTCAGAAGACAAATAAGTATTGTTTATTAACAACAATATCCTTATAATCATTTTTGAGCAGCCATCAGATAATAATAATGATTGCTAATCGAAAAATCGAAATGAAAAGAAAGAAGAACAAAGGTAAGAAAGATGACAAGGGACAAAGGTTAATTAAGTTGTTGTTTGTGATGGAAGAGAATGGAAAAATAATTTTGGCATCCATTAATACAGGCAAGACAATATATGTCTGAAATGTCGTTAGAGAATTATTCATTAATTGAAAGATTTATTTTCAATCAAAAGATAGGTGACAATATAAAAGTTGAGAAGAACGAGTAAATAATTCATTATATGACATATGAAGAAATTTTAGGCTATTTCTTGAGATATAAGAATAGACTAATTGATAATATCATGAAAGATCCAGATTAACTCATTTCGCAGGCTTTTTTTTCTTGGAATTTCTTGAAGTATCACTACATCATGTACTTGTTTAGTTTGATGGTACTCACATGTTGTTTGTTTTCTAGAAATCCAACTTGAGCACTTTGTCAGGATGAAACAGACGACGAAAAAAACCTGGATAAATGTTACTCATCTTCTGAATATGTACATTTATCAGACAAATTTTCAAATATCTTGATGCTCCTATTAAGGAGAAAATTAATTGGCAGTCTTGGGATGCCAAGAAAAAACAATTGAGATAGAGTAGCTAAATTAAGGATAAAAATTAACCTGTCAATTAAACCATCATAATTATTCTATGCTTCCTAAATATTGTATTACTATTATTCAGGAAGATTTTTAGCTGTCAGTTTACTTCATCTAAACATTTGCTCAATTGCATTTTTTTCGTAATACCTTCGTGGTACGTTCTACCTTTGCGCTTTTTAACTACCAGTTGTATCAAAAGCAATTTTCTGGTCTTCTTGATGGCTTGAAATTTCATGGTGTTCTAATTTGGTTTAACTAAAGACTGAAACAGTAAGCTTTTCTATTCCTTTTTTGATCAAAATTGCCATAATTATTTCAAAACTGACCAATTATTGTTCTTTGAGAAAATATGAATTGAACAATTTTCCAAGCCGTTGATTTGGAATGACTATAAGAAAGTGAAAATAATTGGGACAGTTTTCTGTCATCGTTTATCATCCATTAGCAGTTTATCTGAAATATTAATATTTTTTAATATTTTCTAATATTTATAGTCTTTTATGAGAAGTCTTTCAATAACACATTAAGTACCGTTGAAATAGCTATGGAGTCATTTTTCCCACAACTAATTAATGAGATAATATTTTACTTCATTTCTCTTTTTCTTTCTCTCTTCCTCCTTCTCTCTTTCTCTTGCCCTTTCTTTTCGTATAAAAGGAAAAGGTGAAAGAGATAGAAGAAATAAATAGCAAAGACGCAGACGATGGAATGGGAGGTCGTAAGGGATACACGAAGATACGTAATTAGGGCAACAGTATAATTGGCGGTGGCGGAAGACTTACGTTCCGTAAAACTTAACGGTTTTGTTCATGTCATGAACGGTTCATTGCTTTTTGTACTTATTTTGGTGGCTATTGATATCGTATTATCCACTGATAAGCAGAAACATCCTTACTCACGTAAGTATAATTTTCATACTTACGTAAAATATTATTGCTTATCACAAAACTACCTTTTGAAGAAGATGGAAACTATTCCAGTGATGGACTTCATTAGTGAAAATTTAATTAAACATAGTTAACACAGTAGATACTGCTAATATACAACAGCTAGCTTTAATTATTGAATGATTGAAAGTAATGAGTTTCATTTATAAATGGCAATGATCTTAAAACCGCATTCTTAACCTTTAATTTTATTGAGCTTAGCAGTTTGATGCAAAATAACACACCTTCCATTCATCATTGATGTCAGTAGTGCGGAAACGATCAGAAATTTATGAACCATTCTTGCGTACTTCACACTTTACCAAATTTGTAAATGTAAAATTCAAAATCGCGATATTTCAACGGCTTTTTAACTTTGGCGTTTTTTTTTCAATATTAAATTATTGTCCCGAAATTTCATTATCCATCTTTGTGCAGAAAATTCAGAAAAAAGAAGGAAAAACAAATTATTTAGAAATATGTTTTTAAAGTATCCCATACAACACACTATTAATTGAATAATAATTAATTTGTTAGAAAGATAATTAATTCGAAATGATTGATGAATTCATTTTAGTGAGGCATCGCTAATTCGTGTGATTGGTTTCTAAAGTCAAGAGATTTAATTTGGATAAATTTCCTCTATAATTTAAATAAAAGTTATTCCCAGTGGAATAATAATTAATCTGCTAATTCACAGTTATTTTCTAATTTTTCTCGGCATTTTTCTCTTCACCTTTCAAATGATTGGATGTTACAGATTTCAATGTTCATTTCAAACTGTTATGAAATTGCATTCCTTTTCATCTTAAATGTTTTCCGTAAAATTGCTTTTTCATATTTCTACAGAACAAATTACAATTTTATGCCTTATTTCCGACATTTCTTTTATTTTGCATTATTTTCATTTTTTTTTTTCAAAAAACCAATTATTCCGTTTGAATTATTTTGTTTTTCAAAAAATAAAATACACTGAAATGTTAAATATTTGTTGATGAACAGTTAAGAATACGAATTGCTGGATTACACTGTTGCTTTCTATTTCTTTTTGTTTAAGTATTACAATTTGAATTTTGTTTCTAGCATGTCACATTTAAAATTTTGTGACAGACATTTAATCGATGTATGAAAGAAGTGAATTCAGAGATAATAAATGCTGATGAGACCACCCATAGATTATTACACATGATAATGACCTGTAGAGAATTCTTTCGCTATTCATTGCAATCTTTGTTTTTTCGTAGTATAAATCACCCAAAAGATGATGAAATTACAACAGATGTTTGCGATTCTTTATATGAACATGGTGATAATTAGAGCAGCAGCTATCATTGAGCGAATATTTTGGCATTGTGATAACAATGGGAATTAATGTTGATAAAATGAACTTTTCTAATCATTAATCCTAAGCATTACTAAAGATAACTAACAGAACTTTTAACTTTTATCCTTTTGTTTCATAATTTAGCTGGTGTAAGCAACATAATCAATAATAAGGAGTTAAATTAAAATAACAAGTGAAATGCTAATCTTATTCGGAAAGCTTGTCACTTTGAAAACGAGTACTAGATTCAGAGAAACAAGGAAAAGAATTGGGCTCTTCAAAAATCCTTCCTTTCATTTCTTTTTTTTTACTGGCCAAGTTTGCTTAAATCGTCGGATCCGCATTCCGTAACTTATTTTGCTATTTTTTCCTGCTAGCAAATGATGTTTCATTATTGGCAAACGAAAATTCAGAATATTTTTTAATATTTTTTGTTAAGAGGATTTGAAAAGATATTCTTTTGCGATATAAAGTATTGTTTGCAACTGAGTTCATGAACTAAAAACTCCAAAATTTTCAAATTCTTCATTGCCAAATTCAAAGTTCCACTTTTTGAAAGTTAATTACCTATCTGAGATTTCACGCTTATAATTCCTTCATTCTTGTTTGGAGAGCAATAAAATTTACACAGTTCAATTTTATCATTCTTATTTATCGAGATTTGTCTTAAAAAATACTTCCAATTTGAGTATTTCATATTTAAGCACTTAGTTCTTAACAGGTAAGAACATTGTAATAAGGAGCTATTATAATAAAAACTTTATTGCATTTTAAATGTTGTAATAGTTAACGATTATTTTCTGAATCAGTTTTGTGAAATTTGTAATTTTCAAGAATACACTTAGCTAGTAATAGTAAGGATTCTGAGTATCTGTTACTTTGATTAGTGACCCACATTTTGTGTCACCACCATCAAGGTACTTTCTGTGCGATAGTGGCATTCAGGAGTAAATTAAATTATTTCTGTCTTACTAGTTGAAAAAAAAAGAATTTTTGGTTATGTTTCAAATTTCACTGTCCATTTTCTCAAAGTGATTACTAAAAAATGTGTTTTGCAAAGAAACGATAAATTCCTCTAGAAATTTATATTTAATTTCTGAAAATATTAAAATGTAAAATCTCGTTGATTCGTTTAATTGCAAATTTTTTACAAGTGGAAATAAAATTTTGTTCATTTTCATATTCTGTTAGCGATCTCACTCTGTTAATTCCATTACCGAATGTTTTCTCTTGATGGAATGATACAGAAAGAATAATAATCCATTTCAAATTCTATACTGAAAGTTCAGAAGATTTTCATAAATTTTAAAGTGAAATATTTGTCGCATACGTGACCAATTTTACTTTTAATTATTACAATTTTGAATTCAGTGCGCTTGTTGAACAAATATTGTGACAAAACATGAAGTAGGGATGAGTGGACCGAAGAGAAGATAGATAAATAAGATTAAAAGAATAGGTTGATTCCACACAGGTCGATGAATCCTTCATTCGGTCATCGCTAGAATCACTGGGATACATCGGGTCAACCACCGATACATCTTATCTCAACATCACGCATGCCGGAAAATAGCCTTCTGCCCTGTCCTTCTTCACCCATACTACTACAATAGTTACAACACACTCCAGTTAAATAATAAGTATACTATAAAAGGAAATGGAAAGGGACACCTAACAGTGAATCAGTTTTTAATTAAAACGAAAAAAAGATGAGAGATCATTCATTTTATATTAAATATTTTAGCATTGCAATAAATAAATAAATAATGAGGCAGTGAGACAACTTGTCACATTATTCAACAAACTTTCTGATAAACTTGAAAGCCGCTTCATTATCCAACCAATAAACTTTAAGATTTGAAAGGATGTTTAAAGTTTTATATATTTCAATTTCCAATTTTTTTTTAGGATTCTTCAATACTTTTGTCGAGTTCATGCAGTTACTTGAATTTTTTGTATTTATATATGAAAATTAAACACTTT
Organism: Setaria equina; assembly: GCA_003012265.1. Lineage (NCBI taxonomy): Eukaryota > Metazoa > Nematoda > Chromadorea > Rhabditida > Setariidae > Setaria > Setaria equina. The sequence goes on from PQVD01000309.1 coordinate 22,857, forward strand.
AGTTTCAATACAAAATTTAAGGATTATTTTTCAGTTTATTTCATGATATTTATGCTTAAAGGTAGCGTAGGTTTTAAGCTAATTAATACTAATTATGCACTATTTTCACCAGAATTCCTTTATGTTCAATAAGAGTGCAATATTTGTTTGACATTGATTTTTATATTGAACACAAAAAGCTGTTTCAAGATCTTTTTTATCAGCATAAATAAATAACAGAGCACTTTTAAGTGCTGAATTCTCAATTTGGAATAATTGAAACTCGCACTAACTATTAATGACCACTTGTTCCAGAGCATTACCGATACAAACGTCAGTTCGATACCTCAAATACGCCACAAATTGATTTGAACATTACCGTACCTTATGTATTCAGCGCTCGATTATATCCATTCGGTGAAGCGAAAGGTGATAAGGTTCTTACAGGATCATCACAGATCATCAAATTAAACAAATCATTCAAATTTCTCGGCAAGGAATATGACGCCGTAAATGTAACTTTTTGATAATGATAATTCCTTAAAAAAGTCAAAATATTTCCAGTTCCATTTCCTCTTATTTCATTTTGACTACTTTGATTTTATTCTGAAAT
>PQVD01000309.1:23473-38867 GCA_003012265.1 Setaria equina
AATTACAAATTATAAGTATTCTAAAAATTACTCATTTTTAAATAAATCAGTAATTGTATCATAGCACTCTATGCAATTAAGTTTTAAGAAAAAAAAAATAGAAAGTCAAATCATTACATTTTATGAATCAAATTGTTATATAGCACATGCTCATGACTTAAGTGAAAAAAAATCAAATTCTTCTCGAAAAATACAGATTCGTCGTGATGGTGCAATTGGTCTGTCAGCGGTACCGATGAAACCATCAAATTTACCATCTCCACAACCAGTGATTGCTGCTTACTGGATGGCAGCACAGGGCGGAAAGGTCCATTATAGAGAATCAAATGGTAACTTTTAATTATTTAATGCTTTCACGCTCTAACGAGGACGAAGATTCGAGACCAACTTAGTTATAAGTTACGTTTGAAATAAGTAATTAACAATCATTAATTTCTGTTGAAGAAAATGCAGTGGTAAGATACAATAATCGTATTGACCATTCTTTCTAAACTTTTAATGAGTTTCAATAAAACAACAACTGTTAGATGATAATTTGCTGATTAAATCGTAAACTTTCCACAAGAAACTAGAATGATGAATGCATGCAACGAATTTAGCGAATCGTCTTTTATTAAAATAAATGGCTATGTAAACATTTTATAAATTGTTCAGTCATCAATACATTGCTACTGTCGAATTGTTCAGTTTTCCGGAATGTATTATACCAAAAAAAAATCTCACCATTATCTTTCTCTTTACAGACTCATCAGTACTACATTTGGTGGAAAACGAAGTAAATATTCAATACCGTTATGGATCAGCATTTAAGCCCAATGCAGTACTCATCGTTACCTGGGAAAATACTCATGACATTACAGAACCTGTAAGTACTTACTATTCGCGGTTAGTTTAGAACCCATAAGCGCAGATGAAAAGTCTCAACATTACCCTTTTCCCTTACATGTTTATCAGTATTATTAATGACTAATAAAAGTTTCATTAATGATTCATAAAATTCTCAGTAGTTATCACACGTACGAATTAAATTTAAATTAATTCTACCTGTTATTTCGGAAGTAATAAAAGTCGTTTTTTGTATTTATAAAAATCTGTGGGATTTTTATGGGACATTACTATCCCGAAATAAAGCAGTACGGATAAAAAATAAAATACATTACAGAATTCGGAAGGCAATTCATTTCAAGTGGCATTGGTTATGAGTGATAGTGGGACATTTGCGCATATTGTGTATAGTAAACTGAGTACAAACAAAAATGCTGTGGTGAATATTTATTTGTATATTGAAGATTTTTGGGCAAACTGAAAATTAATTTAGTTTTGAATTTATTTCGTGATTTTATAAAATTTCAAATATAACTTTCTAAATATTTAGATATAACTTTCTTTGTCTATTAAGTTTCTCTTCAGATCGGTTAAATGCAGTCAAATTCTCTCAAGGAAATAGTAAGATGGTTTTCTTATTAGGCAATAATCTGTCTAATTTTGCAGGCCGGTTTCAGTGGTGCAGATGGTCATTATTCATTGCCCGGTTCAGGAACCCAAGATGCAATACAACTGGCTGAAAAAAGCGATATTGGTATACCAGGAGAGTTCCTGTTCCGGATTGATTCCGACCAAGTGTTTCTCTGCGGAGCCGGCTACAAGGTGTTTATTCATTGCAGTGATTAGAAGAGTACTAATTGAACAGAAGATTTAGTTAATAACGATTTTATTGGTCCTCATACTGTTGATTCTTCCACGAAATGATAATTAAATTGAAAATTCAAAGGAAGAAATTCATTAAATTAATTTGAGGGAGAGGAATGTGCTGAGACATGTGGGAAAGCAGAATGGGGCCTAGATTGTACTAGGCAATGTCATTGCGATGGCGGTGCACGCTGTAACCTTGAAACCGGAGCATGTCCTGATGGGAAATGCAATCCTGGTTGGACCGGAGAGCCAATTTGTGAGGATGGTGAGTTCGTTTTCAAATATCAAAGAATATTATTTAGATAAATTGACATTAAAAAAATTGCAGATGTGGATGAATGTGCAGAAAAAGATGACCTTTGTCCCCGGGAACAACCAGACTGTGTGAATACCGCGGGAGCATATTTATGCATTTGCTATGAATATGATAATATTACTCAGACGTGTAAAGGCAAGATTTTGATTTTAAATCTCCAATAGAAAAAAATTCTTGCCCTTATATAATTGCTGTTTGAAATTTAAGGTATATTACCCCACAAAGTTGGGAAAAATGAGCCGATACCGGTGAGTGTAGTGCCGGTGCAACCGGTACTAGCATCAACGACAAGCGTTCCCAATGTCCGGACAACAAAACGTTCGAGCACCACAACTCAATTGTCGACATTGCTAAATTCACTGAATGACTCCAAAACCATCCTATTTACTCCAGTTACTACCAAGGTAGGTTTCTATCCGATCAAAACTATACTGGGTGTTTTGTTTACTCTTATGGGTGCATATTTTCCTTTCTTGGAAGCTACTTACTCATTATTTTCTATTAATTGAGGAAGCTTTGGAATCATTTTGATACATATCGTATTGAAACCAATTTACTGCGCCCTGGTTAGACTGACTTTCAGATCGACTTCTTTGCCTTAACAAGCCAAAGTACTTGATGGTTGCTTAGCGATTGAGCTGATTGTTTCAACTGCTTAGTTAATTATTGTATTGCAGAAGACGGTTTTGAGCATCGCTTCGCCAACTTGTCGCTGTGACGCAAATGCGGAATGCCTCGGGGGGATATGTAAATGCAAATCCGGATGGACAGGTGATGGCAAATCTTGTGTCGATATCAACGAATGCTTTGGCGAGCCAAGTGTCTGTGGTGCTCATGCATTATGCGAAAATACTCCGGGCTCATACAGTTGTCAGTGTAATATAGGATATATATTTGACCGGAATGGGAAATGTATCGGTAAGTTTCTAGATTCTCAGAAGAAATTTTGAAGTATACCAAAATTATCCGGATATAGTATGGCCATCTCATACATTGTAGATTTGTCTCAGATTTCACTAAGTTTTACATTTCTACCACTTTCTAAGGCTATCTTTTTTAATGCAAGAACTCATTGCAATCGAAAAATAAAAGAAAAGAAAAAACGACTGAGAAGGAAATGAAAATGATTCCTGAATTTATTTATACATTAACTTCTCAAATATTCTTTAGATCTAGACGAATGTGCAGAAGGAATAGTAGTCTGTGGTGGTGGTAAAAATAGCTCCATTTGTGTGAATACGGACGGTAGTTATGAATGTCGATGTGCACCCGGTTATGCGGGTAATCCGGATAGTCCACATGGTTGTGTCGGTAATTATCCTGAAGCTCTTCTTTCACTTTCCTATTTTATTGCGGATTAAATTTCCTTAAATGTTCATTGTGTACAACATATCTTTACTGAATCAAGGTGAATTTACTTTCTAGACGTGAATGAATGCCAGCTATCAGATTTTTATTGTGGCGAGAAAGGAGTTTGCAAGAATTTAGTTGGCAGTTATGAATGCGAATGTGCGGAAGGCTTTCAGCGTGATCAGTACACGGGACAGTGTGTTGATATTGATGAGTGCAAGTAAGGAAAAACATTTGGAATTGTAATAAACTATTCATTTAATGAGTGGCAATCAAATTAAGTGATAAGAACGATGGAACATTTATAAATTGGTGCGTTTTTGATTGAAAAAAAATAATTTCAGATATGACCCTTGTGATAAATCAGCAGCGTGCACTAATTTGCATGGATCCTTCCGATGCTCCTGTATGGATGGATTCGTGGGAAATGGGGTTGAATGTCACGGTAAGTTATTCCGTCTTCTAGATTTCTGGAAGTCATCCGTGACTCTCAATGAAGTTACTGATTCACGAAATTATATTCAAACTACCGGTCAATTAGATTCTCGATGATTAGAATGGAACTCGAGATGAACCATCTCCAACTATGATGGACTCATTTTTAGTCTAGAACAAGAAAAAATAAGTAATTTAAGCGATTACACTGTGTAGCTGGTCAATGTTTCGATATGAATAAATTGTTATCCATAGGTTTTTATAGAAACGATTCTGTTCCCAGTTGATAAGCCAACACTTGAAATACCTGCACGGCCAAATGCTGTTTCTGATTACCTTATGGCTGCACCTCTTCAACTTTTTGGCCGAACTTACCGTACACTTTATGTAGGCGTTTTTTCTTACTTTTCAACTTCATCTGCTATTTATATGTAAATCGTAAATCATAATGAGTGCTAATTTAGAAAACAAAGTGTGCTATTATTGATATTATCTTAATCTTCCAGCTTGTTAAACTATCGACCATCCGAACTGATTGATTTAAGATAGCCAGCATCTATCGACTCATGATTTGTTTGAAACGTACTGAAAATGTGCTCTAGATTTTGTCATTAAGTGTTCCTACCTAATGACATGAAACTTATGTTGAGTTTTTAATGATAGCAGTTGGAGATAAAGCAATGCTTGTAATATTAAAATTGATAGTTTTAGATTTCATCAAATGGTGGAATAAGTTTCGGCGAGCCGCTCCCACTTAAGCTTGATGGTAACGTTCGTTTTCCGGCATTTTTACCACTTTACCAACATTACACTTTCCAGGATGGTTCAAAAGTTGCACTGAAAGTCGTCGATGGTTGGTAGATTTCATTTCTCTCTTAATTGTTGTTTAATTCAAATAAAATTAAAGCAAGTCATCAAAAAACAATGAAATTAATAGTATATGATCAGCTATTTGCGATAGGTTAAACTGCAAAAAAGTTCCTAAAAGAAGCTAACCGGTATCGTGAAAGTCATTCTGGTCGTCTTTGTTTAGTGCAGCATATTATTTGTAAGATATTCTGGCTATGAGATTAATGAAGAGAATTAATCATGCCTGTTGTCTTTACTTGTTGGACCAGTACAATATCTTCTAAAAATTCCAAAAATGTGTCAAGAACGCCCTTGCATCTTCCGACTGTTTCTGGTGTACTGCAAAGATCTGGTATTATTTCAGAAGCCATAAGGAAGTGGATGAGATTCATAATTTGCTCCCATCTCATTTACCCATATCATAACTGAAAGATAAGAAAAGAGTGGAATAAGATGTAATGGAATGATGAAGATGGCTCTCTAAATGTAACTGAATACGTATTTTTGACTTTGATCTTTTCTAAACAGAATTGAAATACGTGTTTCAGACGTGGATCCAAAAGATTATACATTACTGGCTCGTCTTTCTCTAAGTGTACATAACAAATTCCATCAAAAAGATTTTCGTGCGCGTTCATTAATGATCATCTCATATGACCGTATGTTACAGATGGATACTGATCAGGTACTTCCATCCATTTGTAATTTATTTCCCTAGAATTTGAATTTGAGTTTTTGAAAACTTCCCTTGTAATAGTACTCAAAGAAATGCTACTATTATAGTTCAGAGAAAGCGGCATCTTTAAAAGAAGAGAAATATTCACAAAACATCCATTATTAAGCAACGATTACAGGAGAATTCATTCGAAGTTATAATAGCGCGGGGTGATAATGCAACATTTGCGATGTACTTATTCGAACAGATAGAATCAGATAGTGGTCTGAGTGGTTTCTCATCGGGAGTTGAATTCTTCGAGTTGCCTTTTGATATGCTTGCCAACCACTCGAATATCGGGGAACGTGGCAAGTGGCTATTCCGAGTTGACGGAGTGCTGCCATTACACTGTCCTGCCGGTACTTTGGATCCTCCGTTATGTCAAAAAGGTTCCATTTGTATTTCTTGTCATCAGTTTCAGTTCTTTCACTTAGGCTAAGCAGGTGTTAATAGCTGAATGTTAGATGAATATCTCTTCAAAAGGCATTGCTAATGTGTCGTGAAGCTAGTGTTGTGATTCTTCAAACTTTGTTCGAAGTGCCACTGTGCCAGCATCGAAAAGCTAAAAGTATATTACAAGTGACTGGGCAATTCAGAGACTCCCATAGTCTGCGATGGATGATAATGGGTGATCAAAGATATCAGTAAAGTATTCATTTCAGAATGCGATGCAGGTACTTGGGGTTTCCGTTGTGAGAATAAGTGTCACTGTCGTAATGATATCCCATGTGATTTTGCTACCGGCTTTTGTTCTAATGCTCAGTGCGCAGATGGTTGGATGGGTGTCAGTTGCTTCGAAGGTCAATTTACTAGTAAAAAATTTCTTGGATTGGTTTGGATGCATTAATCTAACTATCAAAAGAATTGTCTTTGTTTTATCAAGTTTTACGATAATCTCACAATGTCAGATATGACAGTATTGCCTCAGCAAAATGAGTTTTACTTTTACAAAATCTTCCGTCATATCGTACAGTGGAGTAGCGATACGTCGAATGTAATATTATACTGTGCTGTAAATAATCGTGTCCCAAATAAGTTCACAGTGCCAGCCGTCACAGATCATTTAATTACATGTTGACGGAACCCATCATCAAGAATGACATTGCTTGTGCTATCATATGACATGAATAGTTGAATTATAGATCTGAATGAATGTATTACGGAAAGGCATAATTGTTCGTCGAAAGCGACATGTATCAATGAGATCGGAACGTATCGATGCAAATGCAATGAACTATTTTTAGGTGACGGATTCACATGCAAACGTATGTCCACTGCTTGTTTATCGTACAGATGAGGAAATGATTGAAAGATTTATATGTTCTGAACAGAAGGACCAGTGTTAGTTCAAAGTGTGACTTGCAGAGGCGGATGCATGTTATCTGAGGTACAGGGAGAAGTGCTCGATAAATGCTGTTTGTGATGAAAAGTCTCCGGAAGGTCCGGAATGTGTTTGTAACGAAGGCTACCATGGTGATGGTCTGAACTGCCTCAGAATTAATGCACCACTTGGTTTGTTAAAAGATTATTCCCCTTATTCCATATCCATTTCAAACTACTTTTTTACTTCCAAGAAACATAAAATTGTTGTGTAAACAAAATGTATTGAAAAATCAGTGCGAATTTTTATTTGGACATGAAATCCAAAATTCGGAAGGATTAACAAAAATCCCATCCTTGGCTATCAGAAAAAAGGGTTTCCCATTTTTATGAATTCTATCGTATCATTTTTTAAAAAGTAAGAGCAATTTCTTTACCAGAATTGATTTATATCTTCAAGCATTATGAAGAATATTAATTAAGCAAAACTTTCCAGAGGAACCAATAACACCTGTGCTCGATAATGCAATTAACACGGATGTGCCACTTGGAATACCAAAAAGTGTTGAAATTGATAATGATATAGAAGAAACACCATTCATGATGCACAACTGGATCAATGAGCCAGTAAAGATTGAAAATTCAGTTGTTTTTAATGGGGCAGGTGTCATGAATGAATATTTTAGTCGTTCCAGGTAAGTAGTGAATCAGTATCACAGCAAAAACAAAAGGGAACAAGCAAGAAATTGCGTACAACTACCAGTCCACCACTTGCCAAAGATTACAGTGATGTTGGAAATGAGCTTTACGTCGGTGGTAAATTGATGGAAGAAACAGATAGCAGTAGCAGTAAGTGCCACTACAGCTTCTACTATCTCAAGATATTGCCTAATTTCATTGATCCTTGTTTAAAGACTTTTCTATGAGTGCTTAATGTTTAGAATAGCAAATATGTTACCTTAGTCTATTCTGATAATTCCTTCATTTATTTTCTCGATGTTTCGAAGGACTTTTGAGTAATCTTTCAGCTAGTAAGCAAAAGAGCCAAAGCATCCAGGCATAAGATAAAAGCAATGGAAATGGAATAATTAATATAAAATATTTGGGATTATTTCAGCCTGGTTTCTCTTAGTACCAGTGACATTATGTGCATTTTGGGCTGTCCTAATTGTCGTTATCGTTGCCATATGCTGTCGAAAAAAAAGGTTAATATATTGTTACAGTGTGCATGATAAATAAGCGTAAAAATCCCTTGGTAAATAAAATAACTTGTTAACCTCATTTCAGGAATATTTTCGAATTTTAATTCTCAAATTTCGAGAAAAACGCGTATTGGGATTGTCTTGCTCTAAGTTTTAAAAGCACTTTACGTCCCCAAGATATTCATTTTTTTTTCTAGTTTAGCTATCTGCCATTTGGATAAACAACTTGCTTTAATAAGTCAACAGTTCTAGAATATATTGTGTTGTATTCTTGACATAACGTTATCATTTCCATAGCACAATTAAAATTTCTGGCAGCAACCCAAAAGTTAATTTATATCATTACGTTATTCAGATAAAATAATCATTAATATATTCAGGAAATTATCATCACCGTTGATGCTTCAAGATCCAGTCGGCATATCCGGTTGGAGGAAACCTCAAGTTATGAGCACATATCCTTCCCACTTTCCTGCTCAGTACTAGTTGTTGTTTTCATCTTACGCAAATATTGTTATTTTTCCTTCTCTGTCTGCATGTATTAAATTTATGCTCCACCATTAAGTCCGAAATTTCCGTAAATTACGAAAGTTCCCTTCAGCATGCTTTGCGTGATAACACTCATATACACCTACATTTGGTAATAATCGCTTTAGAATTTCCTCTACCCAAGTAAGTTGCTTCCCAGGTAGACCGTGAAAATTAAGCAGACTAACCCTAAACCACTGAATAAGTGACAATGCTTCTTTAGTTAGTTTCAATTTTTTAAGCTATTTTTTCATCCAGCAATCGTGAATTCTCTTCTATTCTGTATAAGCACAATATTTTTTCTCATTTCGCGAGCGTATCTGTATCCAGCAAGTAACTAACGATCTAATGTGAAGAATCGATTAGAGAATTAAGTTAAGAGGATTTCAAAATCAAATGATATGAATTATCTGTATGCAACGTTTATTACCTGCGAAATTTTTATCATTTTCTGTTGCTAAATTTCCGCTGTACAAATAAGAACAGGGATAATTCTTAATAACAATGTAACTCTGTTTCTGTAACTTAAGTCCAAATTTTCTAGCAACTAGTCGGATGCTTATATTTGTGTCAAAATTTAAAAAATAGTCGTGGAACTTGTATAGCTCTAAAGTCTAGATTTATCTTTCTTAATCCTTATAATAACCTGGTACAAGCTTGATTTGATATACTTGTCAGCTCCTTTTCTTCTACTTCACTGTTTCATGCTCCTATTCATCTAATGTTTTTCTCGAATGTTGTCATAGATATTACGATAAGAGCGAAAGTTACGTTATTCCAAAATGCTTCTAAAATGTAACTGGAAATGACAGGAAAGTTGCAGTCGGAAATTGTAATGAAATTGAGTGACCAAGAGCTGTAGTGAACGGTGATCGAGTGATTACAGGCTACAGTAAACAGTGATCGATAGTTATATAAGAAAGCGGTCTAGTTTGATTGTCAAGAACAGTGCCGAATGCGAATAAAAGAATAAAAGTTAAAACTTATCCTTAACATTAAGTGATAGTCGGAAGATCGAGAAAATAGTTGAGGTGAAAACAAAAAACCTGCAAAGAAAAAACTATATTTTCCAAATATTGACAATGTCGGATTTTTTGTTTCGATTATTACTTATAATATAATCAAGAGAACGAGTGATAAGGGGCCTACAGAATAAGCAGAAGGATAAGTTATACTGTTAATGAAAAAATATTTCTTAGGATCAGTTTTAAACCAGCTCATTTAACAATTCGACAGTAAAGTGGAGTAAAATTCACTGAGTTCTTTTTCCTCTTTTTTTTGCATTTTCACGTTTAAGCACTTTTCCCCCTCTGCAAATTGAATTTTAATAATTCCACCTGGAACTGTCTCACGCTTGACTTCATCCGGGAATGCATATTTAGTTTCAAACCATTTCTATAGTGTCGGAGATATTTTTGAAAGCATTCGCAAGTTTAATTAATTCAACCAATGATGAATGAAATGGTCTATTAGCTCTTGCATAATAGCTTGCTTAACACTTCTTTCAATCTTTTGGCTTAGAGTGCTTCTGAAATCCTAGAGAGGGAAAGTTAAATTGTGATCGTCTTCTGGATAAATAATTATTCAGAAAATTGGGGGCAGAAACAATTCAAGAAAGAAGACCAAGTTAAAATCGTTACGGATACTCATCAGGGTGATTGCCAACAAATGTTTTCAGGCTGTCCATGTAACTCCGGAAGAAGGCACACATTGATCCCTCGATAAGACGCCTCGGAATGCCACTCTGCAATTTGTTAAACATTCGAAATTTGAAAAGAACATTTCAATACTCCTCACATTGCACAGAATATCATTCAGTGTAACATTCTTCTCACTTTATGACGTTTCACTGATTGCATGTCGGGGAAAGCTGTTGCTTCAGTTACCTGAGAAAACGATAAAAATAAAAAAAAAAAACAAGTAAAATATGCTTCAAATTAATTTAATTGTAAGGTATATCTAGACTTAAATATAAAATGAATAAATTTACCTTAATATCACTTTCTTGAATCCATTCAATTTGAGACATTCTTGAATCACTTAAACAACGTATTACACGAACATAGTTTGCTCCATTAATTCCACGTACTAGTTTCTGGTTTCCATTTGTTGGCACAACCGAAGAATCCACTGATACGTAAGCTCCTTCGTACACATCTTTCTCCGTATCAAGTATCATTCTACGTACATCCAAAAAATCCCTATAACCATTTGTATTGACTTCCTTTTAATCGGCACTATTTCAAACTATGAAAGAAGAAGGAACCTTTTGGAGTTTCATGAAAGTAATAACTTCCGGAGCATTTAAAAGAAAAACTAAATTTACGGTTGTGATATTCACACTATTGAAAATGAATTAAATTGTTGTCATAGTTTCATCTTTATAACCTGGAAGATTTGAACAATTACCGTATGATATCAGAACTAACTATGATTCCCATAATATAATAAATTTAGCGAATTAGTTCTGAAGTCAGTATGATGAACTTTTTGCCAGATAAAATTCAAGTCGTATTTTAAATTCATTTCTTGTTATCAGTCGAGACGGCAATTTTAGTTCTTATTTTCTCAGCTTTCCCAAGTTTCGTGAGGAGGGAAGAGGGAAGAAATGAGAAAAAATGGCTAACCGTGGCGAAATATAACCACGCAGTACCGGAGTAGTGGTGAAATAAACCAATTCTGTTGTTGGATCAATATGAAGTACTACCTGAAATGAAAAACCTTTTCTCAAACTTTCATTCAAAATAATTTATTGTCTTCATTTTTGCAACTTAGAATTTAGATCAGAAATCGAAAAAATAAAAATTGCACTAAAAAGGCGTCCTTTCTGTATCATTCAAATTAATCATTACTAGTCAATCATTAATGAACTTTGAATTTCTTACTTTAAAGTCGGCGACTTGCTTATTCCATAATTTATTATCTTTCCAAATAACTTTGAATAAAGATTTCGGTGAGCATGGAATCATATCTCGAATATAATAAACTTGTTTCTCTTTTGATATGCGTATTTCTGGATTGCTTCTGGAATTACAGCCGACATATGTAATCTTTACAAATGACTCAATTGTAAACTATTTATTGCTTAAAAGGAAACTTTATCGTAACATAAAAATAAAAACAAAGTTAAATAATTTGCCACCCTTTAATATTTTTAAAAATAACCTGCTTCTCAAGGTAAAGGTAACAAAAAAAAACTACCACAGCATTTCATCGGCATTTGATGTCCACTCGAAGCAATATCTTTGTATGCGAATGAAAAGCTGAAATTATATACCTGTGTAAAAGTTTCCAAGAGTTCACTTCTGTTAGCAATTCCTTAGCTTTTGACTTTGCTCTTTCAACTTCTTCGATATATTGTGCTTTCGAGTATACTTTACCTGTAATCAATATCGCGGATAAATTGTCGTCATCTGAATCTGAAAAAATCATGAATCACACATGTGAATCAGTACATCAATTGTCATTAGAAAATAAAGTGTCGCTTATGAGGAATGTTGTTGTAATTAAAAGTAGCAAAAAGGAACTAGTGAAAAATGAGCATTAAATTCATTATCTATTAAACAACGAACAATTTAACTGCACTACTTTCCAGTAAAATTAAAGAATTATTTACATTAAAAATAAAGAACTTGTAATAAATCAAGTGGTCCATTAAATGATATATTAATCTAATTAGTTTAGATTGTTATAACTGAAACACTGCTAATCATATCATGTCTTTCTTATTATTATTATTATTATTACTGTCGGCCTTGTTTAATGTCATTCTTATTTTATTTGTATTTTCGGTTGGTTGATACATTGCTGTGATGATATCACTAAGGATTACGTGATGCTTGCGTCTCTAACTGCGTGTGCTTCTATCCCTATGATTCTATCACTAAAGACCAATGTGTATCAAAGATTTGAAACTTGATGGGATCAATTGATTTTACCAAAAAAGCTACAATAATAAGTGAAAGTCGCTAGTAAGCTAACAATTTATCAGAATGACGTTTTTTACGTTTACTTTCCGTCAAATATTTGCTCTCAATGCCAACAGATCCTCCGAATTTCAAATTAGATGAAACGCATACCGGAGGAGTACTCCATGGCTGAACGGAATTCTTCATCGGTGTGTGCATTTCGCTCTGAGACTTCCGAGAGAGTATTGTTATTTGGCATTATCATACAACGGCGTTCGCGTGGCAAAATGTGAAATGGTACCAACCAAAGTTGAAACCAAGCAACCACAAAGGATGATACTAATACCATGTATTGGGGCAAACTACCCTGTGCCGGTGAAAAAAAGAATAGTGCCTGAAAAGTGGGATATTTAAAGCAGTAATTCAAAAAAGAATGTATCTGTTTGGTTCTATTAGACTGGAGACTGCTTATTTAAGCTTTCTGAGTAAATATGCTTAAAATAATACTAGAAAACCGAAAAAAGTAAGTTCAAGTTTTGTGAAGACAATGAACTTTTTGTAGTTGCAATAAATCTTTTCTTAGAATTTATCATAACTTGAAATTTATCGTCTATGCAATGGGCACTATCCAAATTTCTTCAAATTTTAATTAAATTTTTTCGTTGTTTTGCCTGTTATTCTTAGATTTAGTTCTAAGTTTTCACGCAACTTCCTGACTCATTTCACTTTCCACACAATATTTATCTCTAAATTTCAACAATTCTTTTTCTTTTTTAAATTATTAGGAATGAGAAGATAAAAAAAAAAAACCTTGACTAGAAGAAAAATTGTGGTTGCGATAGTTGTAATGGCAACTGGAAGCCAATGCCCAATTAACAAGATTGAATAGAACAGGATTAGAACACACATACGAATAACTGCTGTGATCTGAATAAATTTAAAAGCTCTGATTTTTTTCTTAAGTTTTTTTAATTTTAAATTATAAAAATCAGAGAAGCTTTTGACCAACACGCATTCACTTACTTTATTATACTGAAAAGAAATAGAACTTACGACAACATCGAACAGTGAAAGTTTCATAAAATCCGGTTGTGAAATGTCGACCTCACGAAAAAATACTACTGGCCAATCGCTACCCTTACTCACCTATAAAAGACAGTAGTTTCAAAGTAATTACAAGGATAAGGATGAAATTACCTTCTATCTTGCTTATTTCTCTTCTCACAAGCGTTAATGTACTGATAAGCTTTATTTTTGAAAAAAATATAATTATAGAGGTTGCTTTAAACTTGGAATTAGTCAGTGCTAAATTTAGTGACAACAAGAACTGTACTCTTTTCCATGTAAGGTGAACAGAGTGATCATAAAACAGCTGTCAGTAGCCAGATAGATGCTAAGAACATGATTGAATTATTCCCAAGAAATGCTCACCGTAGAAATGACCCACAGCAAAGCTGTGAGGCAAACATCAAATACTATTACTACAATAAATCGTCGTCGATCCTGAAAAATTTTGCAAATATTAATATTAAATTATCACCTAATTAATTCAAAATCTAAAAAATTGCTCTAAACATTAATATGGCTGTTCTATATAACGTTAGAGAAATAAACTTTGTGGTCGAGAATAGATATTATTAGGCGATCAAGATTCCTGAGGTGGAAATATCCTTTATTAGTAATTTTTAAATATATTCTTGAAATTACGGTGACAGTCATTTACAATAGATGTGGAACAAAATAAGCAAGCTTTACCACAGATTAACCTTACTTATCCGCGATTCCCTAGACAGGAAAAATTCCTCGGTGCTGCTCATTTTACGATATAGTGAAATCTCACTTTCTTCATTGTTTCTTGCCAAACCTTTGTGCCCATCAGCACCAATCATACGTCTTTCTTTGCTTGCTTTAATTTTTATTTATCTAAAGAAATTACTTTTTCTCACTGCATCATACCAACAAATAACTATGCACAAGAAATTATTCTAATCCGTGAAGGTGTCAGTTATTTGGCGTTATTTATTATTTAGTTTCTAATAACGATTCTTCGATTTTATCATTTCTTTTCCTATTCCATTCTATCTTCTCTTTCCCTTCCAAGTTACTAAAACTTCAGCAGAATTAATAAAGTCAACTGACCAGAAATACTGTTAAATGCATTGCTGTGAAAAATATTAATTAAAACAAAAACGAAAAAGGGAAAATGATCCAATATGTGAAATTAAAATAAAGCAATTGATTGCAGCATTACCACAATTTCAATCTCTTACCCAATCCAATAAAATCAAAATTTATCAAGTTTGATCCTTCAAACCGTGAAAAAGTTTTAAAAAAGTTCAATGACGATGTTATTTAGGTAAATTCACTGGTATGCATACACATGAAATTAAGGTATATCAAAATAATTCTAAATGACATATGCTATGTTCATTCAAAAGTTATCTGAAGCATCAATAAAACTTTAATTATTATGGTTTAATTAACCAGAGAAGTCTATTTTTCACTAAAAAAAAAATGAAACAGAAGTTTGTTGGGCGATATTGTCAAAAAAGAAAAGAGAAAATGAGCAGGAAAATGAAACCCAATGAAGTCTCGAGTGCATTCATTGCCATTATCAGTATCATAATTCTATCGCAGCCACAAAATAAGTCGTATTTACACTCGACTGATAGCACCAAGAGTGTTCACTGATAACGCTAACGATATTTCTATTCAAACACTCATTGTATACAAAGCTCTTCCATTCAGCTGTTCCATGAATTGCATTTATATGACAAATAGTTATGAGTTAATTTTTTTTAATTCAAAATTTGTTTACAATTTATTCATGTAGATAGATGAAATATCAAATATAAGTAGGCTAGTTAGGAATTGTTTTTAAAAGAATTTTTTCGAAATTTAAAGAAAAAATTAACAAGAGGAGATGAATGTAATGAACTGAGATATGAATGCAATTGGGATTTAAAGTTTAATTGCTGTGATTAGATTATATATATTTCAATACAAAAATATGTCATGAAGAACACCCTAACAACAAAAAACGCACTTTCATTCATGGATTTGTGACGATATGCTTGGA
>PQVD01000311.1:0-65044 GCA_003012265.1 Setaria equina
ACTGATTACTTTTTACGTCAACATGCATTTCAGCGCTTAGAAGTCTCCCACCATTTATCGTTATCAAATGGAATGCTATCAGTTTTTAAAGCTGTCCTTGGAATTTTAAACTGTCTTCTTTTTCTCTCAAACACATTTTCTACATTTTCCTTTACTTGCATATACCCTCTCTCTCTCTCTCTCTCTCTCATTTTTAAGCAATTATTTCGAAGGTTCCTTATCGAACTACATATCTTATCTTATTAATCAATACACTATAAACATACAAAAATTTCATTCAGGTTAAAATGTATCAAAAATTTTTGGGTAAACCTAAACTTTCTAAAAAAGTGCATATTGAGGTGGATAATAGCTATACACTACTGCATTTCTCAGCAACTTGACGAACGCAAGAGAAAGAAGAAAAACATTAGGACAAAACGGTAATGTTAATTCTAGTAAAATAAATTAAATTACTTAATCAGTCTATCAGTTGGAGGACAGAAGAGCAGTAGAATATTTTTGCAGAAATTTCTAACTTCAAAATATCATAAAGCTGTGATTAGTAGTAGTAAATGAGAAAATAATAGCAGCGATGCTTTTTAATGAGTCCTCCTTGATTTTAATATATTATTATTGAGTTAAAAAATATATTTGAAAAATCGCCATCTAGAATATTTTAGCTTCACTGACGGAAAATTCAAGGAATACCGAAGTTAATTTTTTTAATTTTAAAGTCTTTACTCTATAAATTGTATTATTCTCGTGATATTCAGTTTGGAAATGATTATACTGATCCAATTTCGGCCAAATTTTCTGACATTTAATCCAGATAAAAAAAAGAAATATTATTAAATATCTATATGATAGAAAAATAAGTTCTGAAATCAAATAAAAAAATTCTTTTGTCGTTGACAAATGACTAATTTGTTATTGCTAACTTGTTAAAAAAATATTAATGGTTAAAATAAATGCCCAATTAGAATAATGAAAATTGGCAACTTGTTTTCAAATTGGAAATACCTCAAATCTATGAGAACGGATTCTATTTGTCCGGAATGTGCTAACATTTTACCGTAAGGCAAATAAACTTGTTATTATATTGTTTTAGAAACAACGTTTTTTTCAGTAGTTTTTAAAAGTTTCATGCTGAAGGATGAAAAAGTACTGCTTACGTGAAAAGAGCAACCACTGCTATCTCGCATTTCCAAAAATAAAAATATATTTAACATCTTCATCAATGAATCCAAATTTTATATATCAAATCCTAACTTTCAACTTAATCATTGTCTTTGAAGTTATTTCCTACTGTCACTGTTTTAGGTAACAGAAACGTAAAGTAATGAATAAGGAAGTAACCTTGTTCACGGCTCGTTTCGTTGAATAAATTCGTTCCATCTGCAATGATCACAATATAGAATGGAGAGGTGAATCATTCATGTCAAAATTTTTATTAACTTCCATCTTTTCCTTAATTTTACTTTTTATTTAAATCTAAGCTGCATAAATATGAACAAATCTGTCAACAAGGCAGGTAATACTCATTATTTTCTTATTTTTTCTAAGCATTGCGTATTTAACAAAGAATTCAAAGGATAACTTTTAATTATTAACATTCGTATATCCCTTCTTGCCTTTGACATCACATACTAATGTAGTGTGGATTTAATTTTTTGAAAGTTTTTCTTTTAATTTCTTATCAACCAAATTCTGTTTCCCAAAACTTAGGATATAATAAGCGACAAAATAATTAAAAAATTTTCTCCTATAATAAAAATTTAAACATATTAATTTATTCATATTTAATTTAATAAATTTTGCTGTTACCTTTAGTTTATTTCCATTATAATTGTTATTGTTGGTATTTCCATAATTAGTTACCATCAATCTAGGATTAATTGTCGTTCGCGTACCTTCCTATAATATTAAAGCTCTAAATTCGATGATCAGTGCTTTGTGAAATTTCGCTTTGCGGTGGGATAAAATATGGTAGAGTTGTCTTGCAGCCTTTATATAAATACCATTTTTATATATTTTCATAAAATGAATTATTGAACGATGAAGACATACATGTCCCTGATCGAAACCGAAATGTCATTCATTCAGTAACTGTAAAGAAAAAAGATGATAAAGTGAAACATTACCTTATACAATTGTTTACTGATATTTAATGGCCGAAGCATACAGGCTGTTGGAAGTTTAAACTGAAATTATTTCACATGCTATATACGGATGCAAACATGATGACCATTACAATATAAAATAATTTTGCGACTTACTGAATTTAAGATTAAAAGATATTCAACTCATTTCAACATTTAACAGTAAGAGAGTGAATCGCTGATATGCTGCTTAATATGGTGGTGTATTGGATAGACTTAGAAAAGAAAAACATTTTTTAAGAGAACATTTTAATTAAGAAACGATTATAAAACAAAGAAGTGAAGCGGCATGTGAATATGGGCAATGCATTTTCAAGAAGTGTCGAAAAAATGTTTTAAAAAATGAACTAAATGAAATAACGATAAAAAAGAGGTATTTAAAAGTTAGGAATTTGAAGGCAAGTCAGTTTTGGAACGCAGTGGGGACGCATATCAAGGGAAATGGTAACTAGAAATCTGATATTTTCTACTGATAGGAATAAGATGGCTATTACTCTTACAAATTGTAGTTAAGGCGATATCTATCAATTCTGATGTTAAAATTTCTATGATAACTGCTACGTATCAACCGTACTTTGATTAAAATTTTACTCAGCAACTTAACAGTGGTGTCCTCGAATAGCATCATGATAATAGATTTCAGTTCAAATTCAAATAAAGTTTTGAATCACTGAAGAATATTTCATGGTTTCAAGAGGTTTCACGATGAAATTTTCAAAACTGTGATGAAATCGCTACTAGACTAACCGAAACCTTTCGTTTTTTCCATTCATAAGCAGGAGATGAGATTCTAAATATAAAATTTAAAATTATAGCTTTTGTAACGAATATGAAGCCATCCAGAATTCACGGCTCAAAAATTATGTGTAGATAAAAAGGAACGCGAAACAAAGGAAACTGTGGTTGTTTTGACTATTAGGTTCGAAACAACAGTATCGAAAATTCTCTTTTTAATCTCTAGATCAGACCACATTTCGGGAGATTATTTATCTACAACATTGGCTTATCAAAAAAAAAAAATAGTATCAATATTGTGAATTTCGTAGGAAAATGAATAAATAATGCTCTAAATAGGAAGCAATCAGAATAGGTTGGAAGAGGAATTCATCTTACAAAGCCTCCATCACCGAGTTTAAGTATGAACAGTAAGAATTTCCAAAATTTTCTGACTAATTACTAATATAAAATTATTTGAGAAAGATAATTATTCAGTAAAGTGGCCAAATCCACCTAAAAAAACAAGTGAAAGCTTAAAAATATCATACTTTTTACAATCTTTTCTTTCTGCTTTCAGTCATTTCTAATTCTGTTTATATCAGATCCAATTACTAGGAGTAAAATTACTAAAAAAAAAAAAAGGCTAAAACAATGTCGAAAATATTTAAGACTCCAACTTTTCTAACAAAAAAACCGGCTGATTTGATTCTCGCAAGAATAATTTCAACTGAAAAATGATGAATGGCAAATGTATATGATACATGATTGAAAACACTGAAACTCAAAAAATGCTAAATTTTGATCCGCTTTATACAAAACATTTTTTTTTTTTTGAAATTTGGCGTTGTTTTATATAGTATGCTCAAAGTCAAGTCACTGGCAAATTAAAAAATAATTTTCTGATGCACTTTTTTCAAAACGCAAGCTTTCAGTTACTTCTACTGAATTAATGATATACGAAATATCTCGCTCTTTAAGGTTATTAATTGAGGTTTTTTAACTTTGAACTAAATTAGAATTAGAACTAATCTAATTTAAACTAAATCTGAAGAAGAAATTTTACATTGCAAATTTCGATTATTATTTCATGACATAAAAGTTCGGAATTTTTTTTAATTTTTGAAATTCCATGTTTCTTTTTACTAGTAACTTCTTTAGTGAAAGTTTCATATGTTTATACGATGTTAGCAATTAGTAGCTGATTTCGACGGAAAAATTGTAGTTATACTGGTGAAATGAAATTTGTCCTTAAAATATATGAGAAACTTTGTAAGGTAAAGTTTTACAGTCTTTTAGATTGATGCGTTCATCGATAACTTAATCGAATGGTTGGGTTACTTTGCCTGTAAGTTATAACTGTCTTTTTTTCGGCAGTTTCGCTGTTCCGAGTTAGTTTCTTAAAAAATCTGACATAATAGAAATTCGGATATTAGCACAACTGCAATGGATAGCTTATAAGACGGCTAATCTAAATTTAATCAAATTTAAATAATTTGTTATTCTAAACGCAAAGTTTGCAGGGAATGCTTAGCTCAATTTCACATGGGTCATAGGATTGAAGATTGCCATGTTTTCCTTTTTTATTTTATGATTCTAAAACAAACAGAAATATTTTTTCAATAAACACTCTAAAAGATTATATGTACGGAAAAGTTGAAGACTTTTTAAGAAATATAAGCAATCGGACAAAAGGGCAAAGGTCAACACACCGAAGCAAATTAATTTGTGGTATATTGTATTGCTAGTAGAAATAGTATGAATATTCTGAAAAGACACGGCGGCTATGGAAGTGCAAGCTGTCAACTTAAATGAAATAATTGGCAACTTACGTCATCATGCTTGTGGTCGCCATCGAAGAGTGAATTGCTGAGAGCTTCGACTAGAGAAGATCGTTTCCGATTGTAACCATTAACATTCTTCTAAAGACAGTGTTGTTAGCTACCGTATTTATTTCGAACTTTTGAATTTATTTTTCGAAATTAACTGGTTCTATCAGGAATTTCATTTATTTGCTATTATTATTTTTCAAAATGTTGCTCTCTTAAGGGACAAAGTTTTATTTATGACGAAAGAAAGCAAGAAAGCGACGAAATAAACAAATGAATGAAAAGAATTTTATTAAATTAGTAAGTGCATATCCCAATACAATTTTTAATTATCAGCCAATGAAAAAAGTAAAGCACCAGGTAAGTTGGCGGCAGAATCATGAACCGCAAATTCTGTTGGCTAGCCGCGGCAACAATAATCGGATCGTATGAGCGGCTTCTGGAGAGAAATTGACTGGAATTACGCTGCTCCACCTGATGTGATATTTGTTATTTTTGTTGGAAGAGAAAAGAATTCTAATGGAAAGATAAGTGCACTGATTGCAAATAAATCAATGTAGCAAATGACAATTTGCCCAAAAAGATTCATTTGCCAAGTATTTTCCAACCAACAAGGACACAGAGTGGAAAAATGTTTAAAAGTGTACAGAAAAGAAAATTTCCTTCATTGTTATTGCACAATCTTTCCTATGCTTGAAAGCCTCGTTTGAAAGAATTTGATAATTTTTGCAGTTTAAATTAAATCTTTTTGCTTAGGCTGTTAAGAAAGAGACTAAAACAATGTCTCGTCTGCATAATAACGAGATGGATGAAATCAAAACTGACAGAGAAAATGAAGTGTTGTTGTTTTTCTCTTCAATTTGGTTTCAATATCTGCTGTCATTTGGAAACAAAAATTAAACATAAGGATTGTTTACCAGAGTTTGAGAAATAATCCATAAGTCTTATTTTTTTTAGGAGTTTCTAAGAAGCTTAATGAATTGGACAAAGAATTAAGAAAGAAAAATTTTATTTTTGGAGGAAAGTTAGTAATTTCAAAGTTTAAGGAAGAAAGATTAACCAACAACTTCCTTTTCAATCTTTTAAGATTTTCCTTTGTGCTACAGTTAATTGTTTTCCTTACTTGTTTCCTTAGGCGTAAACATGTAATTAGCAGATAGTTACGGAATTTTTAAATTTTTCTTCTCTTTAATTCTCTACTTCCTTCTATTATCAACCAGTGTTAACATGAGATACCTGCAAGCAAAAGTAAGATTTGTGAAAAACTGACCAGACAAAGGTTAATGTCATATATGGAAGGAAAAAACGAATCCAAAAATTATTTAATAGATCAGAGGATTAGAAAATCAAGTGATTATACTTATTTCGCTTGTTTTATTTTCCGAGACATGTTAGGAAATACTCCTACAATGCTTTAATTACCACTGTCGTTTCTTTCAATTTCACCTTTAATCTAATACCTCTAATACTAGTGCTCTAGCGCTAAACTTCATTTCATAAAAGTTGCATCTCACATTCACTGTTCATTTTTTTTTAATTCAAAAATTTCAAAGGTGTTAGTACATTGGAAAGGTAAAATCAATATATGCATACAAAACGAAACGAAGGATAAAGAGCAGGTAGACAGAGGTGACAGTATTGCTTGTTTGGCAAGGTGAAAACAAATTATTATTGCATTAGATCGCCCCATAAATAGTTGCACACAGCGTAGGAATTGATCCGTTACGTTTAGCCATTTTCAATATCATTCAGTCAGACCTATACTGACACTCCTTGGTAATCGGTGAACTGACCTTTAATATAAATATCAAACACCCTATTGACCCATATTTGCCGAAAAGTAGAATATCTTGAAGTGCTTCCGCTAACATTCACTCCAATCCTTGCATATTTGTGTCGAGAATTTACTCTGATACAAATTAATATGGGAAAAAAACTTCATCACCCTCAAAATGTTTTATGACTTAGGAGGCCTGCACCAGACCAAACTTAGTCTTGCACGACTATTCCTTTACGTATTGAGAACACATCTTGGCTCGCATTAAAAAGCACTGTCCGTCTAAATGTATTATGAAGTGAAGGTGTTTTCCCAATACATAAGGCTCTATTCATTTAATAATTCAACCTAGCCATTCTTTTCTAGCTTACGGTTTGGCTTCCTCCAGAAAAAACTAACCAGTGAATAAATGTACACAAATATAAAACTTAAATTTGATCAGCAGAATATTATAAATGTAGATGAAAACTAATTAATATCAAATTAAGTTAAAACTTTGGTGATTTCATAACTACTTATTTAAAGATTTTTACAGTACTACCAAAAATTTTAGCATCAACAAATAATTTCAAAGCTTAGACTGTTTTCGCGAAGTATAAATAAGTAGTTATGGAGTTTGAATAAAGCTTAATTTGTGCTTTATTAATTGCTGAAACTGAAGTTGGAATCGTCGTGAAAGACACTACGCAGTACAGAAATCGAAGGTCTTGATTTCATGCCAACTAAATAAATGAAATGTCTCTCTTGAAATTCTAAAAGAGCATCAATGTCTTGATTTGTGATTATCATCTAGTGAAGTTTTATTTACAACTGGTCATTAAGATTAAGTTTGACACAGTTAACATTTTGATCGAATTGCTTTTAGCTATTGTTATTGTCAAAGCATTTAGTGTACCAAAGAAACAAATAAATCTTTAGTGTTAGATTCCAGTACAGACCTTTATTTCATTGACTACTTATACCTCCTATTTCCATTCAACAGACAGTCTTACTCTTCTGGAGTTTTTATTTCTACTCTTAAAGTACGATACAGCCATCTAAATCACATATTTTATTCAACTCAAAAAAGCTAATTTTGACGTGTTGTAAATTCATTCATTCGCTGTCATTGTTTGCTTTAGATTTTTACTTGCTTGTTTCTTGGATCAAAATGGGTTTATCGTAAGTCGTCCAGTCGTATTCGCATCTAAATTTGAATTTTTTGGAAAAATAATCATCGAAAATACAATATATGGAATTGTGAATGTTTTTCCTGAATCATGTAAGCTAGATAAATTGGGAGGATTTGTATTAGTTAAGACTTAAATAGCTTTCTAGCTTTAAATTAGAAAAACTATTAAAACTTTTGTAATTTATGCTGAGTATAAAAGACATAAAGAAATGCTGAATCATCAAATATTACTACTTCAATGCATATGCAATAGAAAGACCTTTTCAGAAATATTCTCGAGAAATTGACATTAAGAACTTATTTTATGCAGCCAATTCAAGAAAAGAATAGAACAGGAATGGGAGAGCTTTTTTTAAGAGGATTTTTGAGCAGAGAAGTCTTGAAGTAAAAATATTAATCTTTGAGCCATCGCTTCCCAACCAAACATACCGAATGGATGGCAGCGATCCTTTTGATCAAATAATGTATGAATAATGTATTCTTCGCTTGAATCTGAATATTTTGATAGTCTCTTTCTAAACGGGCTATATGTCGAGTGTGCCGAGTACTTGTTCTATCCACAATTGTTCTTGTACTACTTTTCATGAAAACGAATAAATTTCGAGGAGCACAGTAAATGGACAACTTGTGCTTCTCTAAAAACTCTCCCATCGATTTCAATTTGCAACGTCGAGGCAATTTGAGGTTGCTATCCCAAAGTTTCGCAAGATAGGCCCACATGAAGATGCAAAGGTAAGTAAGATCATCAAAAGTGGCGATAAAAATACAGAAATTGGTGAATATAATGGCAAGCAGGAAGATCATACTCCTTACAGAAATATCACTTGTGATCCAGAATGAGTTCACGTTGACTAACATCCTTCTTATCTCTTGGCTTTGAGGCTGGTAAATCTGCTCGTCACAGAATTGGCCACAACAAATACATGTTTGATATAAGGTACCATTCCCTATTACCACGTAATAACATAGATCAGAGTATGTTTCCGTCCTTTAAAGGAGAAAAGCAATAGATGATTTTGAGTTTTTGTCCTGAAAACATGGCTCTTTCTGTCTTGCTTCATCATATTTCTTCATTGAGGCAAATCTAATCATATGATAATTTAAGATAACTTCCAAGTATTGCAATAATATAATAGCTATGTGCACTTTGCTGAAAAAAAAATTCCTCAGTTGTGATTTTAACAATAACCTGACATTTCGTAGTTTTTATTTTTCCTATTGCCTTTGACGGGCCAGCGTTAAATCAAGACGGCCAAGTGATATTCAACCCTAATAACTGACTCATTATCATGGAATTAATGATTTAACTTTTTAAAGAGGGGTAGTACATATTCTCTGAAATAAGAGAGAGGTGTAGAGTGATGAAAGGAAAAGTAATCAGATATAAATCGACTGAAAAGACTGTGCCATCTGTACATCAGTCAAGAGGAAGCAATGGAACGAAGAACGGAAAGGAGATAGTTTCGGTTTCGGAATTCTTTCCTGTCACTTGACATGAAAAATTACGAGAATTCTCCTAGCGGTGAAAGACGAGGGCAATTCATTATTTATACACTCTTTTCCTTGAGATTATTTACCAAGTGCGCCTATTGGTGAATTCCTTGACATTAATTTTTGCAGTTAAGCAAGTCAAACATGAAAGTCCAGGTTGGCGGTATATGTAGAAAATAATCGTGTTGAACGTCAGGGACTAATTTTTCTAACACCAAAAAAACATTTTCATAATCAAGTTAGATAAGTCTATTGTGGTAATTATGCCCATCTTATTAGCTCTACAGATGGATGTTTTTCCTTTTTATTGAATTTTTGCTTGTTAAAAAAACATAATAAGATCAAAACTGCTAGTTGATTATTCTAATGAAATCTTGTTGAAAGGTCGCAAATTGTGTGTCGCAAAAGTAATGAGTAAGCCTTTTTTTCGCACTTTGACCTCCAAAACATTACTTGTGAAACTCAGTAAGTAATGGTTCTCTGATTTCAGAATGATTTATTAAAATAAAGGGAAATACCCATTAACACAGGTAATAGTGACTTCAGTTGATTTTTGCTGCAAAGGATAAGTTCGAACATATTTGCAGTTCACAGTACCGTTGCTCTCCCGACACATATCTGGCCAAGAAATGGATCGCACTTCACTCATGAGGCTGTATGTTCTATTGCAGCTTAGTGTGAGCGTATGACAATTACCCACTGGAATCCACAATAGTACATAAATCCGGAGGAGCAACTGCATTTGCATGCATTTATAGCTAATGAATATTTTTCGAGTGAAGAGTTAGTATTTATAAACAAATTTGTTAGATTGCATGTAAATTAATTGGTATTAGTGGAAAATATATGTGAGGTAGAAATGAAACAGTTTTCCTTGAATCCATAAAGTAGGGAAAAATTGTCTGAATCAATGGTAAGAGCCTTTTAAATAGGACAATCGAGTCTCATATGTACTTAAAAATATCTTTAAGTTAATTTTAAAGAAAAAGGTAGAAAGATAAGTTGGGGAAGAAAAAGAATCTAAAATTCAAGAATGTATTGAAAATTGTCTAATCGATGGGAAAGTTATTTGAAAATGAATAAAAAGGTGTGCATAGAGTGGAGAAGGTGTGACAACGAAAAACCTCTTCAAACCATAATGACTTTTAGTAATAGAAGTATCCGTAGCAGTGCAGAATGAATGAATAAAATAGCTTAAATAGTTCTTACTTTAGAGAGAAGGAAAATGTGCACAATTTCTCTACGATATATTAAAGGTCAAGATGAAGGTCAAACTTGTCTCCGAGACTGTAATTGTTCATTTGTTTGATTTACTTGCTCTTTCTTCTTTCTTGGTAGATTGTTTGGCTGCTATAAAGTTGCACAACAGTTTATAGAAGGGATGTAAGTGCCAGAGTATTCCCAGAACAAATTTTAAGAATAACAGATTATGCAGAAGCTGAGGTCTAATAAAATCTTTTTTTACCAAACGTTTTATAAAGTTCCAAGCTCACTTCAAAAATATAGTAATATTAAAAAAAAAGTGGAGAGACATTCGAACGAATGCAAAAAATTATTATTCAAAAAACAACGTGCAGAAGGCTTAAAACAATATGTTTAAAAAACAAACCAAAAGAGTTTGGGTAAACTTTGTAATAATATCTTTTATAAGAGAAATGTACTTGAAATCTCCAGTAAACAGTAATGATAATGGACACCAAATTATTCTGTTACAGCTACTTATTTTAACATAAAATTTAAAAAAATTAAAAGACCTTTAAGTCTATTTTAAAAAAAAAAGGAGAAAAGCACAGGATTGTATATTTGGAACTCAAAAAAGTGAATTCTCATTCTACATTAAAACTGTTTTATGAGAAATTGTACTTGCTAACCGTGTGCCGTCGAACAGAAAAGGAACGTAATGTATCACAGTACATGACGTCGAATAGTCGGAAAATGGACAACCGAGTATTACTTGCAGTGTATATCAATTGCTTTTCTAAAATTTAAACTAAGTCGTCGATTTGCGAAGATCAAGGATATTAGAATATACAAAGCAGTAAGGTGTATCATACAAAGTAATAAAGGGCACAACCAAATGTAAATATGGGAGATGTGTGTTAAATAAATTAACTAATTAAATAACCAGACAAATAATTAAATGAGGAAATAGCTTGCTGATAGTACATACCTTGACAATTCAAATCTTTCTTACTGCGATTTGAGAATTGGTGAATTGAACAGATCTTTTAGTAAAGCGTTATCTGACCGACTTTTTGAGATCCATCTTTTTTTGATGACAGTTACTTGTTGCATATCTCTCGAACGGATTTCCGAATGCATTGTGACTTGAGCCTTAGAGCAATAATGAAATATGACTTGAAGTGCAGTACAACCAGCAGTGACTGGAATCAGTGATGGAGTAAATCATGGAAATAAATGAGCAGCGAATATCGAAAAAGGCCAACTTCCAAAATTTCCTGCGATACCATCCAGGTAAAGAGTCTAAATGATCCTTTCTGAAAACAGCGAATGCTTTACAAGTCGAAAGGAGACAGTGAAAAGACATAGGTTTTTTCATCACAGTTATTTTTAAAATAACTTGAGAATTTTTAATTTGCAAAAAGAATACTTGAAAAGAATGGAAATGAACTTCCAATACAAATCGCCAAGTCAGCAAATACTTTAGTTTGTAGAAATTGTTTCCAAATTGAAAAGACTTTTTTCATAATTTTAAATGGACATATATTCGAAAGTTCTGTATAAGAGTCGTATATAAACTCAGCTCTGTGATATTATCAAGGACTTCTTATAATATTTTTTGTTGCTCTCACACTTTCCTCATAGGACAAAATAAAAAGAATGAGTACTACATTTTAAAGACAAAAATTAAATAGTTTTTTCTGCAGTTCATTAGTCCTGTAAATAGAAGGAACCCTAACTCCAACCTGGTTAAATTGTTAATAATGTTGCGAGGCCAACTGGCGTTGCACAAACACAAGCGACTTTAAATTGTTTTTAAATCACTTCTAACATAAAGGTACAGCGTAGAATTCTGAGTTGGATTTCGCGACTTAAAAGAATGCTGTCAGGTGATGGTAGAAATATCTCGATAACACAGGACTGATAACTTTGTAGAGATCTCCGAAAAAGATAAAAAAAATGATTGTTCAGATTATAAATGTTTATTTGTAAAAATTAGTAAACAAGAGAAAAAATCAGAACAAAACGAAAAACTTTTGGTGAGTGCCGAAAACTTAAAGAGAAAAGAAAACGCAGCATTCTGAGCTCACTGCTTCAGAGACTTTTTGAAGAGGAACAAAATTTAAGGTCCAACTAATTGTCGTGACCAAACTAATGAAAAAAAATTAAGTTTGTAAGTCTTTAGCAAGATTTTCTTCATAAAGATGTTTGATTTGGTTAGATTTTTGGAAAATTGGAATGCTTGAAATGAATTTTGAAGTTTTTTAATATTTCAAAAAAGCCCACATGCAAAAGTATTGAATAACTTACATATTGATAAAAATAATCTATGAATAATCTAGACCTTCTTTACGAACTCTCGAACACTGTAAAATTGTCACTTATGAAATAGTGCAATTGTAAATTAGTGTTATGTGATATGAGATCAGCTTATAATATGACCTGTGACATGCACTTGCACATTAGTGATTTCATACTCATTCAAATGAAATAGAAAATCATGTGAGGATGAACTAAAAGATGAATACTACTAGCATCTTAATGAGTTAGGGCTACCGTAATAAGTTAGCTGGCCAACTAAAAAAATATTTGGTAAAAAATGTCTGTTTCTTCTTATGAGGTGGATTGATAATCAGAAGCCAGCTCACTCATCGACAAACTATTTGAAAATTGAAGAAATGGCTTCTGTTTGTTTGGTAGAAGGTTCGAGAAGCGGTTTTCCAAAATGGAGAATACACTTAATGATTACCGATTAATATATTATCATATGGATCTCATTTGAAGTAAAATTTAATGACAGGGACTCGAACTTAAATGTTTGATACTTCAAATACTAATTCGATGCCAAGAGGAATGATATCATGACTGTTAATAATTTATAATCTAATCCTACAGATCCTCAAATTCCTGGAATAAAAATTGAAAGGAAATTTTATCGTTGCATTTTCATCATAAATAAAGATATTTGCTATTTTCTTTAATTTTTACACATACACTTTAAAAAAAAATATTCGTTTCCTGTACTCCTTAATTTATAATGGATACGATGTGCGCGTAATGAAATATTAATTTCAGATTTCGATTATGGTTAATAAATTCGCAACGTATAGGAAAAAAGTCCATGAAGCGCTGGTGATCTTTTTTAAAATAATAATTAAGTATGATCGTCTAGATTTCGTTTACAGCTCATAAATTTTTGGTAAAAAAGGTTAGCTAACTGCAAATGAAAAGAATCGATCAATCGATACTGCTCATGAATAGCCTTTATGGAAGATGTTGAAGCAGGTGGACAACTATGCAAACGTTTTGTATTTGTGCTAATAATATCATCACCACCTTTGTTTATTCTGTTCTAACTTCATGGCACCATCATGGTTACACTATAGTATATGTATTAAGAAAAGAGAATGAACTATGGACTAAATTAAGAATAGTGTCATAAATTCTCCTTTATAATCGAAATTACTATTAGTCGAGCTAAGAGTGATTCTTATTTCACAGTTCAAGTTTCTCACTTCACGCAATATTTTCTCGATAAATGTCAATCTGTAACAGAGACCTTTTCCGTTTTCAATATGAATCATTAAGGAAACAGAGAATGAATTACAATCTGATGATTTTTTAGAATATGCTTGAAACATCCTCTTAAAATTTGAAGAAGTTAAGCATGGAGAGGGAACTAAATACAAAAGATAAAAATGCAGGAAAAAACAAATGCAATAAGAATAAAATAAGCGGGACGATATTTATTTAGTGAAAATTTAAAATAAGCTTTGGTAAAGCAATAATTAATGTTACTACAATCATCATATCAGTAACTGATAAATTATGCTTCGTGTTCGCTTCGGTAAATGTTTTTTTTCACAGCATGAACGACACTATAAATATTAAATTGAAGTTTCTGCTATGTAAAAATATTTTTGGCTCTTTAACTACTGCTTAAATAAAACTTCAACTTTAAATTTGAGAAGAGCACTAATTTTTGAACAAAAATTGATAAGAAAATGAAGAGAGCGAATTCAACTTATTTCACGTGAGTAGCCCTGTAAAATTATCAACTATGAAATAGTGCAATTGTAAATTAGTGTTATGTGATATGAGATCAGCTTATAATATGACCTGTGACATGCACTTGCACATTAGTGATTTCATACTCATTCAAATGAAATAGAAAATCATATGAGGATGAACTAAAAGATGAATACTTACTAGCATCTTAATGAGTTTGGGCTACCGTAAGAAGTTGGCTGGCCAACTAAAAAAAATATTTGGTAAGAAAAGAAATTTCAACAATTAAAAAATTGGCTTACATGAACAGTGAAGTAAAGTTTGGTATGCTATCAATAAAATAAACAACTCGATTTAGAAAAAGAAACCAAAATTTTTTAAAATTTAAGAGTAAAATTTGCTGGAGAATAATGAAATGAATTAACGAAGAAGGCAATAGGGAACATTGATTTTTGCCATCATTAACAGGTCGTTGGCAATTAAACATTTATAAATGAACACACGAAGATATTAAGCAACTCCCTACTGGAGTAAAAACCCGTTTTCTACCTTAAATCTACTAATTTTGCTTAATTTTCAAGCAAAACTATTCTGTTGTAACTAAAGTTGCTGTTTGCATCTACTGTAACTAGCAGTCTTTTCAAAAAGTTATAAAAGATTTTGAAAAAAATGCGCGAAATTCATAAAATCTTTCCTCGTCATTTTGCGCTTGTTTTAATAGACTGAAAAGTTGCTGTCATTATATGCCAAAGCTTGACAAAAGGAAGTGAAGACAAATTAAAAAATGTTTCGGACTCATCGATTATCATAAAAACAACTGAACTGACCATTATTTACAAGGGAGCAATTATCGAAATTTGCGGGGTGAAGCTTGCTCTTAAGAAGTTCTACTAACAATTAGGCCCATTTTTGCATCAGTCTGAAAATAAGCTTAAATTCTCTAATCCCGTTTCAGGGATATTAGAATACAAATCTCAGACAAACTAGTATTTCTTAATCTCTGTCTAATAATTGCTATCTCTAACTCTTCGTGATACACTTGTTGGCCGGATGTCAACTACTTGTATGCAACCATCTTCTTTTAGCTCCAATTCTCGACTAGATTTTTGCAAAGCACTCCTTTTACTTTTCCGACTACAACAGAAAGAGATTTCATGTCACAAATAGATTATCTTTAATAATGTTTCAAATTGGTTTATTTACATGTGTATACAGCAGTTATGGACGTGAGGAATTAAATCATTAGTAAGTGATATAATGCTGAAGTATGGAACAGATCCAGAAATTTTTAGGAATTAACCAGTTGTGACAACCAAAGCCTGCTGAAATGTAGAGAAACAAATAAACCAAAATGGGTGAGCTTTTGAATGGGTCACCATGGAAACGAGGTGTAGACTGAATGTGCGGAAACTGTTTTCCAGGTTGCAAATCAGTAATGAGTGTAAAATAATACTAACGCTCATCCGGTCAATTAAGACTAACGAATGGCGGAAGTTGAGCTCGACTATTTTCTTGGATATATTACACCTATTATTATTTTGATGTAGCCAACGCGAGATGTTGCTTCTACAGAAACACTGAAATCCTGGTAACCTCAGGAATTTCATGATCGTTCTTCTGAAGGTTTCATCTCCGCACTACACAAAGTTACTTGAGGAACAACTTATTTATTCTCTTTACCTGATCCTTTAAAGCAGGAATACTTCATTAACATAGGTCATCCATCCACGCGGGGGTTTTCCAACTTTGCTTAACTTTTAGCTCAGAATAGTTTAAAACTTAACTTTTAGCTCAGAATAGTTTAAATGAGGTGCATAGAAAAAATTAGAGTATGGAAAGAGAACTCAGATTATATATGAACAAAACTCTTCAATACTTTTCCGCATCTCTATTATTTATTCAAATAATAAAAAGTACTGGCAGACACCAACTTGTTGGCAAATAAAGACCATGAGAATTCATTCAGTTTTAGCCAAAACTACAGTGATAAGATAACATTTGATAACAAACATCTTTCTTGTTTATGTAAAATTTGCAGTAGAAACGCAATACTTGGATGTAAAAAAGAATTACTGATGTAACTTCCTGCGTTAGTCATCCAGAAAAACATTATGATTCTAATGATTCCAGGTTTTTCAAATCATAGGTTCAGGAAACCTACTTTCTTTGTTCGTTCCATTATTCAAACATAAGTTAGACCAGATTTTCAATTCTTTCAAAGCTGCTAACGTAATGTTTGTAGTGAAATGCAGTTTAATAAGTGTAATTATACCGAATTCCCCATTTCTTTGCAATAAAGAGTGACACTTGAGAAGTCCAACAGTAAAATAATGTTTTCAAAACAATGGTGAATTACTCAACAGTTACTAAAAAAGCTGCAAACATGAAGTTTATTCACGAAAATCTCTTTAAAACAAACGATTAGTAGAAAAATCCAATATACCAAATCTTTTAAAGAAACTTACATAGCTAAGAAGAAAATGGAATAGTCAGATACGTAGGGGACAGATGTGACTAGAAGAATGGCTTTTACTGTGAATGCAGGATCAGATCTTTGTACCTTTAACCTGTTAAGTGAACAAGCATAAACATTTATTAGGAAAAACAAATAGCTGTACATGTCACTTTACAGAAGTGATAAAAATTTAGAAAAAGCCTCTTGGAAAAAGTTTATAAAATACAGTAATGAGTAACAATTTGGACCGACGTCATGATATTATTCCGGTAATTATATTTCCTAATCATAAATATTCTCCAACTGATGCAAAATTTATTTACTATTTCTGAAAATCTGTCGTCTGGCAATGATAGAAAAATCCTGTTCCTTTCAGAAAATATCCCAAACAACTCTAAGTTTTTTAAAGTTACATATGTATAAATCGTTTTCTTCAATAAACCCAATGAGATATAGTTTTACAAATAGGCACTCATCTGAAAAAAAAAAAAAAACTGAAATGTCCAGGCTTAGCATCCCTCGTGAGCACATGTACAACTCAAGTAAAATGAACAAAGTAAAAGTTAAAATATAGGTATGAAAAATCCGAATAAACAGAAAAAAACCGTATCATAAACAGCATATAATCGATCGAGAAATAATGCAAAAAAAAAAATTTTATTTCACAAACAGGCGTTGAAGGAGCTCATAGACAGAGTTGGTAATACCCCACGATAACAACGACCTAAAAGATCTGATTTGGATAAGCATTCTTTGGACAAGATAGTCTTAAATGAAGTTTTCTTTCACAGATGTCTCTTTACTACATGTTACTTCTTTCTTAAAACCATTTTTTTGTCCGATAGTTCAAATATTCTCTTAAAAGAGGTGCACAGAAACTTTTATTTTGGCTGTTTATTTCAACCACAGAACATTGTTATTGTTCACCAGATTAGAATTTGGTTACTGATCTTCATGGCTCAGAATACTGGGATAAGATAACGTCATACTCTTGTCGGAAACACGGACCAACTTATCGTCACTGCCATGAAATCAGAAATAACCATAACAGAATTGAACATAAAACTCCTAACTAATACGCTGTAACACGACCATTAAACCACGAAACCACGTACTCCTGATTCTTGGCACTGGTTATATCGCAGATGAATTAAATATTTAAATATTTTTCCAGGGATTTGATTGCAGCCTTATAAAATTAAAAAAAAATTGCCTTCCAACAACACTTTCATTCATATTAAAATATATGATGAAATTCTAAAGAAAAATTGACAGAAATACCTGGTGTAGTTAAGAGTGATTCCACGAAACAGTTCTTTCAATGAACCATTCCGCTCAACCCAAATAATTTGGAAAGTTCTCCAAGCTGATAAAAATGGAGTATTCACGGTACTCTGTATTCGTTGTTTAACTACATTTAGTGGAAAAAATAACGATGATATAGAAGCACCAAGTACAGCACCCGATATGAAGTCACCAACAAATGTTACCAGCTGCTCTGGTAGCCTGAAAGCAATCCAGCATTTTGTCAATTCTTTTGCAGCAAAATAGTGAAATAAGCAGGCTAAATGATTTCAGCTCTTTCAATAGACTCACTTATCATTGATGTCGTCAGATATGCACTGCTGATCATAATCAATAACTAAATCACGAAACGGTTTCCTGAGTGTGAAGAAAAGAACGTTGCTTAATCCATTCCTCAACAGTACGACTGTGAATCCGCGGTACAATTCTTTTGGTCCAATCTAAAATGTGCCAAGACAAAATTTTCAGCTTGGGGTACAAACTACTGGCGAGTAATAGGAGAAAAACTTCCATAAACCATGACAGTAAAAGAAGAGATACATTAATAATCAATATTCTACAAGTAAAAATAGTTCATATGACCTGCGAGCAGGCAAATAGTTTGCCGTGCCTAACAATATGATTATTAATGGAAAAAGATCTATTTTATGACGGTTCACTGAATATTAAATATCAACACTACTTTTGTCAACCAGGAACAAATTCTAAAGTAAAAACAAGTGCTGATTACAGAAACGTAAAATTACTTTAGCAAGTTCCCTGAAAGCCTGAATCGTGTTCTGATAGCACTGATTATACTTTGGTGACTGTAAAAGGACTTGTGTCCGCTCCAAAGGACATGAAATGGCTTCAACTGCACCTGCTAAAATATTGCTGTGGAACAGAACACGTTGTCTGCAGATGGACGATGATGAATGTTAATTCAGTTTTCCTCAAAAAGCAATGGCAAATCAAATGAAGCAAATATACACCATTCTTATAATATATTAAGTAAACTATATAAGATTACAATTGTTTTTCACGAAATAACTAACCAACCCATAAATGCAGCACATGCAAAACATGTAATACGAGTCTGTGGTGCCTGACATTCCAAGCAACCAAAATAACGATGAAATTTGTCAAACATTCCGAACATCACTGATCGTGTTGTTGTTCGTTGTATAAGAGGTGGAAGTATCCCTCTGTACAACATCCAATAACCTTCATCTCTTAACTGAAAATAGACAAATCATTTTTTTTTTTTACAGTTAACAGGAACTAACCATCAACTGTCAGTTAACAACGCATCATTTTATTCTCAGACATTATTCATGCAATGCTATTTTGGAAACAAGATGTGACAAACTCATACCTCGTTCCCCTATAAATTAATTAACAACATCTTTACCAAGCATACCGATGAAATCGCACCACATTTTTCGTTCAAAAAAAAATAATGCACAAATTTAAAGAGGATTTCCAGAAAAAAGATAATTTTCTTTTTCATTAATGTTAGAAAGCTAAACTAACCTGCCCAAAAACTTCCTTTGCAGTAATACCTTGTAACTGCTGGCGAAATATCATTTTATTTTGAGGATACAAGAGTAAAGTTTCAATAAAGCCAGCACCCCATCCACAGACGAAATTTTGATACTTTTCTTTTTGCATTGCATTGGAAAAACAACTTCACAGCTTCCCGTATTTCACCATAACTATATACTGTCTAGAAAATAAAGTAAAAAGAAAAGCGTTTCAAGAAACAACACAAATGTACAGCACTCTCACTATACAGCCAATAAACTGCGTATCAATTCATGGCGTAGAACAAATAGCGATCGCACAAACATGAAAACTCATACACTATGATTGTATACGCATATGCATATACAATCATTCATTAACGTATATGAATTCATTAACAGTAATTACTAACATAATTAAATGATTCTTTGTTTAGAAAAACTTTTCCTTTAAATCACAAAAAAAAGCATCGATAACTTAGAAAATGTAAGAATAATGATAACCTCTCTACTTAATCAATATATCTCCATTTTAGAGTTAATCCAGTCCCTCTGTCCCTTTAATAAAAGATAATATGATGAAATAAAACTCTGCGGCAGTTTTCAAGATCACATTTGTATGGAAGGTCATCACATTTGGACATATTCAATCTGCAGATCGATGCCCAAAACACAAAGAAATTGTATCCCAATGGTTTGGAAGTTTAGCTGCCTCCAAAGAAAAGTTTACTAATACCAGTAATGATAGATGATAGATCTGCAGTTATCACAAAAAACTTTTGGTTTTTCAACAGATTTCTTCCATGTTTCGATGATATCAAAGAAGCAGTCGAACAAAAAGAGATGCGAGACATCCTAAAATGCTATAAGTTTAAAAATACTATTCCCCTTCTCGTTAGACCAAAAGATGCTGTTGGTCGTCAATCTTGAACTTTACTGGCTCA
Organism: Setaria equina; assembly: GCA_003012265.1. Lineage (NCBI taxonomy): Eukaryota > Metazoa > Nematoda > Chromadorea > Rhabditida > Setariidae > Setaria > Setaria equina. Next base: position 20,520 of record PQVD01000311.1, read on the forward strand.
AGTTCCAAGTACAGAAAGGTCTCCAGCAAGTTACACAAAATGAGGCCATCTTTGCTTCTTCAGTGGCTGTAGTTGTCACATTTCGCAGCTGGTGATCCATGATAAGTTAGCAATACAATTCACGAGAACCCTTAATAATTTGACGGAGTAATCCCCAAAAAAGACTAAAAACTCTATCAACCATATCTGCACCATACATTTCAATAGCCGATTTGAGACTTTAATTTTCAAAACGGCCAACGTTATCATTGTTTCATATCGACATGCAAATATAGGAAACCAGCCTTCAACTGAAGGCAGTTGATCTGTGGTGCTTTACTTGACGGGGAGGTGCTGTGCATGTGTGGGATTTCATTTTATGAATGTCCTGAATCATTTGAAGTGAAGCAGATGCTGAAGGGAGCGTTCACCTGCCATTCCCGGCAATACAAAATATGCATTTTATACTACCTCACACATCCCGCAACCCCTACCTGTATACTTCATGATTTTCTTTTTGAGATTTTTTTAATTTAAAAAAAAGTAACCATAAGCATTTAAGTCATTGCATCCCTTTTATCCACTTAAAACAAAGCGCCACTTCTTACTTTGTATTCGAGAAGTCGAATATGGACCAATGCTAAATCCCTACCACATACTAAGAACAATGCTGTTACGTTTTTGAGAAGTGGAAATATCTCATCTCCGCAATCAAAGGAAGTGCAGAATTCCACTTATTCTTCTTCGTGGTTTTATGTTTTATGTAATGACTCTAGCCTTTGCTTGCGTTTATAAGTTGCAAAGCATGTTAAATACGTGACTTCTGCGATTAGTTGGAGCTGTAAGATTCCTACTCGTGCCATTAATAAACTTGTTTGCAAAGAAATATTTATATTCAATGTTCACAGTGATAAAAATGGAGAGCATTATAAATGTAATTTTTTAAGCAAAATTTGAATATCGAAACGCTGAGGTCATAAAAAGATGCGTTTTTCCGTCTGTCTCACACAATCTTCATATAAAGAACAAATCTGCAACGATATCCCAAATACATTAGGTACAATAGAATATATTCTGTAGATCTAGACGGGAATCTAGACTTGAACTTTTCCGTTAATTCATTAAGAAGTCGTTAATTAAGAAGTCATTAAAGAAGTCGATTAAGAAGTCGAATCATTAAATGTCAACATATATTGGAACAAACTCATTTCATGAAATGAAATAGTGTTGTTAATGGTATCACTAGAAACGTCTCAATCTAAGCATCAAGAGATGCGCCGTAAAAAGATCTGGTTTCTAACTATAAAATGAACGTGAATAAAAGAAATTTATTGAAGGCATATTAGTTTAATCCTTGAGACAGTCATAAAACTTCGGAAACGCCACCATATCGGTTATTGTGAGGACTTTCTTATTTGGACATCCTGAAACCGGGCACTGGCACAACAGACGTCGTTTCTTGCATTCACTGATATTAGCCAGCACCGATTCCCGATCATACACGTGTTGACAGATCTGAAAAGCTAAGGTTAGCTTGCGTTAAAGTACTACATGATGTTGCAATAAGTATTACAAGCTATGATTCAAAATTTAAGGTACAGTTGTCAACAGCCATAAAGGTGAAGAAGTAATAAGCATACTCTATTCTGCACTGGATCCTTGATGTCCTGTTTAGTGTAAGGATCTTTTCTCGAGTAATAAATCCTTTCGACCTCGACAGTACTTGTGTCCACCTTTTTATTCTCTCGCAGCGCTTCTATCCTGTCCGCCGCTTCCCCACGCTTATCCGGCTGCTCCCAACCGATTTCTTTTGCCCTTAACAAATGGATTAACTGGTTGATCCGGTTCGAGCGTAATTATCTCGACTTTTCTTTCAGAAATTCTGGCGCTCTTGTACAGGGTATTCGCTGTATAAGTGAACTGAAAAGAACCGTTTCCTGAAGTGATCTTGCGACGTGTCTATACTCGCGTCACTGCCTTGCATCTCCTTCAACGCTTCCGTCTCGATGGCTGCTTCGCGATCTAACTGATCGATATAATCCAGCAAGTTTCGCATCCGCTCGTTCCAGCCAGACTCACCTTGTTCAATATTCCGTTTGATGGACTCAGCCATAGCCAACACCTCGCCCAGGCTCGACTGCCACTGACCCATCTCCACCAAGGCTCCCTTACAGTTCATTGCCTCCAGTAACACTAATTAGTAATGCCTCTTTCAGCCACTCAAACATCATCCACAGATAAGGCCGCATTAAAAAGGGGGGTGCCATTGTGGATGGGTTGTTTGTAGGAAGTCAAGGGTTGAGGTAGTTTTGGACTAATTAATCATCAGTCGGCGTTGCGTTGCTGTTTTTTTTGAAACATTTTGAAGTCCTTTCTGCTCTCCTGTACAGAAATTTGAAAGAGCATTAGATACTTTCTGAAATCTAAGCTTGTTTTAAATAGAAAGGTTAATCATATGGAATAGTGCCTAGCGAAAGAAATGCTATGAAAGATGTAAACTGAAATTTCACCTCTCCTTGCAGCTTTTTTTAAGAACGTTTTGGTGAAGTACTGCAGATCGTACGACGACACTTATAGCTTCATATTTCTATCTTTCTGTCGTATTTCTATTTTAATATGCAATTCATTTAATCAGTTTCAGAATTTCTCATCGTTTCTGAATTCTTCCTAGAAATTCTTCACTGTGGCTCAGTCAGTGAAGCGTGCCAAACTCAGCCATTCTGCCATGAACAAACTTAAAACTGCCCAACGAGATAAGGTTAGTTATTCGAAAAAATGAAGTAAGCGAATTCAACCTCCGTGAGTTATCAGTGATTAATTTAGGAAAGCCGTCAAACAAAACTGTTCAGATATTAATTTAAATTAATTTTGTTCAAAGCATTCGCATGAAATGGATGGCATTTTCTGTACTTGTTGTGAGTCTCCTGCCTTTGCATTTTGAAGCAATCCAAGATGTTTATCACTGAATGAAAGGATGGAAATGGCTTGATTGGGAAATCAGCCAGGAGAAATATTATCAGTTGGAAATGTCCAGATGATAATGATGATGATATCCGTTTTTTGCAAATAAAAGGTGGCACTGATTGTCGACCTGAAAGTTCTAAACGTATTTTTAGGACAAAATGATTGAATGTCCATTCCCACGGACATTGTAGGAATGGACAATGGCTAGGTGTTCTCGAAATACGATAAGTTCCAAACAAGTCGAGAAGACAGTGTCGCTTATTTCTGGTCAGTTAAGGCAAGACAGTTCAGAAGTTATTGTATGGCCTTGCCTGGCATCCATTAGCGACACTCCCGGTGATGCACTGTATTGGGTGACCAGTTCCTTCTGGTTTGTTGGAAATACGTGCAAGAGCAACGGTTCTTTACGAGGAGGTGGTGTGCTTTAGGAGGTAATTAGGAGTTCTGCAGTGTACTCGTCAACCTCCTGAGATAGTAGAGTTAATTGGAACCGAATTCGTTTGTAAGATTCGATTTTGGTCTGCTTGGCTTTGAATTATAACTGATAATTCAAGTGATATTTGCGGAAGATTTGTTTCTCAACTTTGGCTCAGAGAATTGTTGATATTAATGATTCTGCGAAGATGGAACACATGGTAATAACATTTCTGCTTTTGTCTTCTGCAGCAGAAGCAAAAAAATTGACAGAAGTTTCAGGTTCGAAATTTTATGCAGTGGACACAAAGTAACGAGAAAACAGCAATCCACTGTCTGAGCAGTCAGAATTGGAATCTGGAATTGGCTTGCGATGCTTACTATCAAAATCCTCAATTGTATATGTGTGTGGCAGATGTTGTTGACCAAAGAAGTCTTCACGCTTTTTTCCTCAAATATGCAAATAGTATAGTCCTTTTTTTTTCGATTCATTTTTGTTTGCCGAAATTTCAGGTGTTGCAGACATAGGTGGTTTTTAAAATCCCATCAAAAACTAACTAATTTAAGATCATAGTAGTCATTGTGGTCTGCTCCTGTTAATTAATTTAATTGCAACAGTGCAGATTGGACATTGTAATGGATTACTTTGAAAACTTTGAAATTAAAAACAATAATTTCCTTATTTCTTAAATATATTAGTAGCTTATAGATAGACAAGACAATGATCCATCTTGTATCGGGCCTCATGGAATGCTACGCTTTCTGACAGATCTTGGTTTAAATCCAGCTGATCGAAATGTATTGTTGTTGGCTTGGAAACTTAAAGCAAAAACGCAATGCGAGTTTACTTGGGAGGAATTCAGTACGGGTCTCAGCGAGATGAAGTATTTGCATTGATCGTAAAATTTCTGTGACTTTTGCTAATGTTATGGATTAAACTGCCAACGATAACTGGCTACCACATCATAATTTACCTTTAGTACAACTCTGCTTGATGAAAAAAACGGGATTGAGACCTTATTTTCTAAAATTAAACGAAGTGATAGGCTCAGGTTTTATTCATTTACAACCGTTTCTTTAAGTATATTTAAATGTGCATGAAAATTTCTTAATTACATGTGGGTAAAATCGATTGTTGTTCAGACATTGTCCTTTTAGACCAATTCCCTTTAAGCTGGTAATACACAACTGGAGTAAGAGTAAATCTGTAACATCTAAAAAAAGATACAAAACTTTTTCAGACGGTCCGCTTTTTGAGGCATAATAGATCTTGTCTTTCAGGGTAGACTCTTTGGAGAAATTGAAAGCCAAAATACCAACACTAAACGAGGAACTTAGGAATCCTCTCAGTTTTCGAGATTTCTATCAGTTTACTTTCAATTATGCTCGTGCCTCTCCACAAAGAACCTTGGGTAAGCCATACATTAACTAGCTAAATGTTATTTTAAGCTTTCTATCATTATCTAATCTGCGATTAAAATGGTAGTCTTAATATTTCATTGATTTTTTTTCTTATTAGTGACAAATTTTATATGAGAATATAAAACTGGAGCGTTAATTTTATATTAGTTGTCATCAAATATTTGAATTCACTGTCATTCGACCTCAGCTGCTTTCTAACGAACACTTGGCTGCTGTTGCTGCTTATCATTTAATTATGACAACATTGTTAGTGATCCGACAGAAGTAGCGCTGTGGAGAGCCTTTTTTCAAAATTTCCTTGCTGCTAATTTTCTGTTTTAGAAGTGGAAACAGCAATTGCTTATTGGGAAATTGTGTTTGGTGGCAATTTTGGTTATCTTTCCTTGTGGACTAGTTTTCTTCGGGAAAAGGTTTGCATTCTAACCAGTCATTAATTTAGAATTTTTCCGTTCAAGTATTTAATAAAATTATATAATACAGGAGCCGACGGTGGTCGTTAGATTTTGAGCTATTATAAAGCCTTGGGACGTATTTCCTTTAGAAATTTTCCGCTCTGGAGTTTTTATGAAAGATACCATTTATTTAAGTTATTTTATTGACAGGAAGTGAAAAGTATACCGCGTGACACATGGAATTTGCTACTCGATTTTTCCTTGACGATTGCACCGGATTTCAATAATTATGATGCGGAGGGAGCATGGCCTGTTTTGATTGATGAATTTGTAGAATATGCAAGAAATAAAATACAGTCATAAATAGGAGCAGTATCGCAATCATATTAGTGTTTATTTCGTAATTCTATGCTTGTGATTTTTTGGAACTAAGTCGATTTAAGTCGAGTTTGTGAGTAAATGCCAAGAACCTGAAGTCCTCATACGCTGAGGTTTCCCTGAATCCAGCAATCTCAGCTGTCATTGTTTTGTTTACTGCTTTGTACATATTTTGATAGTGATAGCAGTGTTCTCTTGCGTGTTTTGTTTACATGACATCATTTTTGGAATTAGCATTCTATAAGTCAGCCTTTCTTTGAACAGCATATTTTGATTATTTGAGAGACATTTTTATCTCAGGATTGACCTTGAATTACCTCTAATATTACGGTAAATGTAGTGAAGCTTTTTAATCTATGATGGAAGGATGACTTTCGTTGAAGGCAATCCTCAAACATTTCACTCATTTCATACTGCAATTTGTTTCCTGGTATCTGTGTTTTCTAGTTCTTTTGATATTCTTTATACATTAGCACGGAGCTAGTATTTGAACTATTTACGATCAAAGATATAATAAGATAATTGACTGGTGAATGCGTTACTCAGCGTTGCTTTTTACCGGTGAATGTACACTAGAAGGATATGCTGTTTAGGTATTGTTGCAGAATTAATTAAAAGTTGCAGTTGGAAAATCTGAGCTTTCAGAGGGTCTGCCTTCAATATATGATTTTTATTCAGTATTGGGATTACTTACTTCTATCATTTTTGAGTAAAGTGATTTCAATGACCTTTACCTAATCAAGTGCTACTGCGGAAAGTTTGGTTGCATATGTAGTGTTGGTTGGAATAAAAAGAAAAAAAAAAAAAGGGTTTGATCTTACATGTATTGATGGTTAAAAAAAAAAGATGAAACTAAGCCCATAAATTAAATTATGCTAAATGGAGAAAAGGAATTGCCTATCAAACTGATAATTGCGTAGAGTTTTTCATGGAGGTATTGATGGTGGATAGTAAGGTTTCCTTGAATATCCGTCAAAATGAAAATTGGGATTTATGATGTTACGAGGCTACTCCTGTTTGACGTTGCTAAACTTATTTGGTATTTCATTGTTTTTAGTGTTTAAGCTCTTTTTTCTCTTACTGTTAGCATAAATTCATTTAGATATTTAGTGCTGAAATAGTTTAGTTCCGAAATTTTTATGTGTGATTCCATCTGAATGCTCGAGGATAATTGCGATTGAAAATTATTTCGGCATTACGGAAAAAAAGAAATTATGGGAGGTGTGGAGGGAAAAATTTTTGAATTTCTTACATTTTATTTCTTATATTCTTGTATTTTTTGCACTTTGTATTTTTATTTTACCTTTTTATATCCTCTTAAAATATATGAATGTACAAGCAGTTATAGGAGTTTGTTAAAAGGAGTACTTGACGTTTTTGAAGAAAAAAGTAAAGCAGAACTAAGCATGGCCAGCTGAACGTTATTGCTGAGATATGTTTTTTTATATTCTGAAGTTCTTTCCGTGATTTTCCAGACTGTGGAAAACACTTCCTTGCAGTTCAAAAAAGGAAGGAACTAAAATTGATATTGTTATTCCTGGGACTTGCTGAATCTCGTGACTCGAGTATTGTAGTCATCTTCTAGAGAAGTGAAATTGCTGAACATCGATCCCTTTTATCCGTAAAGGATGTCTCCATCTTCCTGACCATTTTTTGGTTCTTACAGTAATCAGTTCCAATTCCCTATTAGCAGAGATTTGAATGTTTTAAACTTTACATTTCTAAAATTTTAATGGCTTTTGTCACTTTTGGCCATTTATAACACACAATAGATCGGTGAGACTGTATACGAGAATGCAATTAGTAGTAAAGATTAAGCAATTCGGAGTGGAAAGGGCTAAATATTTCAAGAAATCGGAAGCAAGAAATTGTTAGCTTTGTTGGCTGTCATAAATTGCCTGCGGCCCCACCTTTTTTATCGATTTCAAGCTTTTTTAGGTGGTTTATCCTTGCTCGGATTAGGCAGAGTGCTATATCCATGAATAATTTTTTGGTTAGCACTACTATTGATTGACGCAATGAATGTAAAAAAAAAGGTAACTATTATACCTTTACTGGTCAGTAGCTTGAAAATTAAGTCGAAGTTCACTTTATAATCCAGACTGAAGTTCTGTTGAAGATTATAAATGATCGATCAATGGTCAAAGGTTATAAGTGTACGCCGTTGCTGATTAGTATATTTGAGATGTCTAAGAGAGGGAAAATTAAAGTTATTTTAATTTATATGTTCTTCAATTAATATTTTTAACTTGGACACTTTTTATAAACATTTTCATTTCGAACTCAGTGCATTCCAGAATTAATTTCTTTAGTGCAAAAAACCGTTCCTATCGCCACCACCTCTGTATATAACGAATACGGAAATGGGTAATCCACGTGATGAAAAGGAGCTAATTGAACAGCATTTTACGAATCATGGATCCGGTCTTAAGTACTTTTCAATACTTTATCCCTTCTGTCTATTTGTATTGAAATTCTAACATTTTTAACTGATTATTGCTATTTTTTCTAGTCATGCTCATAGGAAAAAGAAAATCTCTTATAAGTTTGTTTGTCACCATACTGAAGATTTCAAAACAGTTTCTTCCATGTGCCTATTAGTAGCTTTTCTCTCTCACTCCTTTCATTCCAAAAAGCCAAGCTGTTTAACTATACTTTCTTAAGAAACTGTCAGAACTATTTATTGTCTACCGAATAATGATTTAATTGTTCTGGTATATTAGATATGGTTCACTATTCATAGACTGCCTACAGATGGAAGAGGCTGACAGGCCGGAAGTTTTGTCCTTTGAATGTTATTCGTTTGAACCGGAAAGTGGGTTAAACTCATATCACCAACAGCTTCATCGCATCCGACCAATGAAATTGCTTTATCATCTCAATGATCACACAATTTCTCTCATTGAACCATATGTTCCAAATAATGGTTTTCTTCAGGTAATTAATTACTAGAAGTGTTTAAGGTACAACAAACGCCTGAAATCCTTTATCCTCTTCATTTCAGTTTATCCTTCATGATCCTTTATTCTCATTAGCAACTGATGGCTATTGAGCATATTAGGTTCTCTATGGTGATTTCTAATCAAAGAATTGAATTATTTTAACTGGCAGTACTTGTATTCTATTTCAGAGTCGCACTTTTACTCACCAAAGAGTACCAAAATTAGACCGAAATTATGATCAAAACTGTTTGCATTGGTCAGATTTAAATGTTGCAAAAGATGTGCGTCTATTTTCTCGAACGTACAGGATTACTGCCTGTGATCATCAAACCAGGGTTTATTAAAAGATTTTCATGAAGACTGAATTATTGTCAAGCAGATTATTATGAACGGGAATTGAAATAATATGGGTTCATGACCACTCATCTTTCTTTTCAGGAATTTTTGACTAAAAAAGGGATTGAAGTTAATGAAGAAGAGGAAATTCCAATGGACCCATGGATTGAAAACCAAGAGCAGCATTCCTCAAACAAGAATAAGGATAACGAAAGGGAAAAGTTGGAATGGAATAATGAGGTAATTTAATTTGCCAGTAGCTTTGCTTAGATACTGGGAAAAGCTTGTTGGCCACTTCATGCATTTTCTTTTCTGCTACTATAATCTCAGTGTTTATTAATTAATTAAAGATTTGCTGCTTAGAGCACTATTTCTCCCTCTTATTTTTTCTACAGTAGCATAAGTTCGCAGTATTACAGAAGATGGATTATTCGGATGCACCAGCAAAGTTGCACTTATTAGCATGTTGGTTGGACGGTACTTCTATTCGAACATTCCATATGATAGTGCACACAATCGACGATACTGTTGCGCTAGTGGAGAACACGCGTGGGTTCAAAGGGCAACTTTTTCTTAAACGAAACAGACTTCCCTTCATCAGGAAAGGTATTTTCCGCTTTCATATGAAGGAATAATTTTTCTATCTTGAGTTCCTTCGCCCCATATTTCTATGATTTTCAGATGCTCGACGGTTCTATCGCAGTCGTGAGATGCGTCCTGGCCTATGGGTAGAAGTTTACACTAGGCCAATGTTTATTTTCAGTTGTGAAGGCTCAGAAACACAAGATTTTTTGAGACGTTTTGGACCCATTGATTTTAAAGATTACGAAAAAGTGAGTTCACCAGATCAGCAAAAAAATTTGTGCATATTGTTCAAGTATGTTATGCTTAGAAGTGTGATCTTGCTTCAGCAATAAGACTCAGGAATCAAAATTTTGTGTAAAATTAGATTGAATTTCAGGTTCTGCTGGATGGACCACCACCGGAAATAGTTGGGAATATCCCGTCGCAGATGAAATTCATCGGTCTAATGGTATTTTAATAGTTTTTTTCGGACGACAACTTCTAAAATTGCGAAATTTTGATTTAAAGCTCTTTTAATTCTTATCCTTTTTTCATACAAGAACTTCTTTTTTTATAATAGAGTTTATTCATCATATTATAAAAAATATTGAGATTTCAAATTTCTAGACAAACTTCTAAACAGCAGCATTTTCAGGTGGGAGGAAAAGGATTATTTGAGGATATGAAATTTTTAATAACGTATCATGTCGATAAAGAGAAACTGGATATTGTTGAAGCTGTTAAGGGTGAAGAATGGTGTGGTGGACGAACATTTCTCGAAGGCATCAGTTGCAGCAGATATAGGTTTGTTTTTAAACCTCTTATATGAAATTTGGATTTACGTTGGAAACGCAGATAGATATGTAAAGATATCTCGAACTCTATAAAAAAAAAAATTTTTTTTTTGCTTTCATTATATTTCAGTTTCATTCATTAATTAGTTTTAATTTACTTAGCGTATACTTTGACCACCCAGAAAAATATGTATTATAGAAAAAAGGAGTTGGTTTAAAAAAGTTTATACTAGATAATTATTTACTACATCTGCAGCATGGATCAGTATAAAGTTGGTTCTACCCTGAGAATTTATCGATGGAATTTCCATTTGCTGGAAGCTGACGATGTGACACGACAGTATTTACTTTCGAAAGAATTTCAACAGCTCTAACAAAATATTCGAATCCAATAGCTTTTTTTTTCATGAATATATGTTTGAAAATGATTCTGCTTCCAAAGAAGTCTATGTCCTCAAGCAGAATATTTGTTTTCTAAGCTAAAATTTTATTGGCTGGTAGGTCCGATGTGCTGGACTTGCCGTAAAAGTGGAAAATAAATTTTCTTGCGGAATTATCCTTCTATCCTCCCTTTTTTTCCTCAAAAAATATAGTAATTAAGTCTGAAAAAACATAGGAAAGCAATATTTGTCACTTTTTAAAATCACATCTCAATGGAATATCCAATCGTTTGACCTGAAACCGTATTTTGTTTAGAAGCAAGTAGCAATTTCAATAAAGATATTTCTATACTGTTATTACTGCCTTTTGTTGTAAAAGAATTACAACTTACGATTCATGTGATAAGTTAGTGAACCCGACGACGGAAGTACCATACAAGCGACCTCTTTGATTTGCGAAACATAATAATCGTTTATAATAAGTTAATCCAAATACGACACCAGTAACGAAAAATAGTAATGTACAGAAAATAATGCCCAAATGTTTTGACCCTTTTAATTTACCAGTAACCTTGTTCTTGTCGTTTCTAGATGTATGTTCTGTAAAAATACTTTTTGGCAAGCGAGATTAGATCTGTGACTACAATAGTAAATTTACTATTGTATGCAATGCAGTAATCTTCTGTCGTAACACAGAAGCAAAAGAAGGCTAGCAAGTTATGCCGAATATGGTCTAATCTGCAATTTTTCTCGGAGAGCCTAACGTTTCAGTGCTAAAAAGACGTAAAGTAAAAAAAGAACTTATTTTCATAAAAACCAATTTTTGATTTTTCTCAGTACTTGACAATAAAATCATTTACGAATATAAGAAAAAGGAACCAGCAGTGTAATATAGGACGAATCCTTTATTGGTGATACTGATATCCGTTTCAAAATAAACTGTCATTACTTCAGTGGTACTTCTCAATAAATCTGTGAAAATTTCGACTCCACTTGTACTGCAAAATGAGTTATCATGAAAATATGATTCTCTGTGCTGAAGTTTCTGTCTATCCAGTTTTATTCAGTCTAATAAACAATTATAAAAAAGGTAGTATTGTTTTGAGAGCGTTAACACCATTAACAACAAACAGCTTCATTGATGTTTCTTTCAAACGGAAACTTGCAACTTTTGTAATAGCGTTTCAAAAAGATTACAAGAAAGATTTAGAACGAACATTCTAATTCTTCTGTCGGTTATATTGGCACCATCGAAAATAACCAGCACATCTTCGTTTGGTTCCAAAGCCAATTCAGTGATATTTGCAACAACAATATATCCTTGTGGTGCCGTGATTAAGTATTGACACTTCATCAAATTACAGTAGTGACTAGGGTAGTCCGGCGATGTAAGTTGCCTCCACTCACCATCCTTTGCTTCAAGTCCCAAATAACCACATTCGCAGACTAAACTAAGCTCAGCAAAAATTTTTTTAAGGAATTAAATTCAATTTGGAAACTACTAAACTTGAACTTAATGTAAGTTATTGATCAGTGCTTATTCAAGAAATTTCAAGTCGTAACCCTTGAATAAATCGAAAAATGAGTGTTGCTGAGTTAAAATCTAAATTAATGTTTAAATTATTTCCGAATAAGAAAGCAGGAACGCGTACGGCAAAAGCGAGTCCAGATTTTTCGATTACGAAAAATTGTAAAACAGCAATATCTTCATTTCATTCTGTTTTCATCCAACTTTAATGAACAAAAAAACAAACTTGGTTTCCATTTATAATTAAAATCGAACTGAGCAGCCTGCTTGTTGATATCAGATGCCAAGTGATACCATATCATTAATGGTGTATCATTCGTTACCTCTTCTATGCCACTTTGAGCTAACGCTGGATCGAAACTATATATATATATATAGATAGATATACAGATAAGCAGATTAAATAGAGAGATTAAGTGGATACGAGTTTTATATAAATTAACACATATTTTGAATGGAAATTGAGTAGTTCTGAAGTTTGAACCCTACACTTCATTACTGAATTCAACTCTCAATAAGTTAGGCATGATCTTGTACTATACAAATACTCATCACAATCACTGTGTTATTTCAGCTATATATCGAATTCTCACTACTACTGCATCATATTGATTCTATTCCTGTCCTAATATGGATTTTGGATCTTCTGGCCTTCAATGTGCTAGCTTTGACCTCATATATCGAAGGTGCAACGGATTTCAGAAATACGAAACATTTCGTTGACTCTTGATATTAATGACTCGATTGCTCTAAGGAATGGTGATGGAAATATAAACATTGTGGGAGGAAATTTAGACTAGACTGAGAACTCAATCAATGAAGACTGATATTTGCTCCAACAAATGAGAAACTAGGCAAATTAAAAAAACTTAAGATTAATTTGAATCCAGATTCAGTATTTCACTGAGTCTAAAAAATTTTGCATACACAGTGATGTCTCGTTCATTGAGATGCGAAGGAATGATATTGTAATTATTAATATTTGTTAAGACTTCCAGAAATTCTTCCTCTCCATTTTTGAAAGTGTATGTTATATTTATTACCAATCGAATGCGATCCGAATCCAAAGCCTTTAATAATTCTGAAGATTATAGTGCATTTACTCATTTGCAAAGTTTTTTAAGATGTTGAAAAGATCATGATTTTGGAAATTTGTCAAACAATCAGTAAATACTTAGTTCACATAATCACTTATCTGCTTATTGAACTTTTTTTTTTTATACGCTGCAGAGCAAATTACTCATGTAGTTATTAGTTTACAGTATTGGGTTGAAACTTACATTTACAGGGCGATTAAACTGAAAGAAGCAGTCCAAGAAACCACAGTCCACTGGTGAATTAAATGAAAACATTCCTGCCGATGATGAAATTTCTAGTGGTTGTGCTTCACCTTTACATCGACAATCTTAACCGTTGAGAAGTAGGCTTAATTTTAATAACTTTTTCGCTTTGTACAATTTGTCTTTGAGAAGACACTTCTTATAATACGGACTAACTTCATAAATATAAACACCCACTTTTACTTTGCCTTTAACATTTATTTGTTAACTCGTCCGTAGAATTAAAAACAAAGTTTTGCTGAAGAATAGAATTACCGTCTTTTTTCTGCATTGCACTAATAGTCATATTAAAGCCGCTATTTGTAACCGTTGAATCAGTGATCATTCGTAACACGGCACTTTCTCCGTTAAATGTAAAAAATTTGTTGCGACTTGTCGATAATTCACCAGTGCAACTGCAAAAACTATTCAAACTACGATTTCTTTGCAACTGCAATTCAATTCTTAGTTAATTACTTTAAAAGCAATCATTAAAGGACTGAAAAAAGTAGGCCAATCAAAATAAAACATAACTCTTGAATATTTAGGACAGAAACAAAAAAGAAAAAATATTATCGACGATAACTTGCCAATTTGCTGCAATTTCTATCCCTTAAATGCACGAAGCAATTTAGTTCTTGCATGTTATCACTTTATCATTGCTAAAGTTTGCTCGTAGTTACTAGTACCACCAAACAGACGTGTAAAAATGCTTGTTATGCAGAGAGCAGAAATAAACCGCATTAAAGATGGATAGTAAGTGCAAGAAGTAAATGAAAGCATTATTTGTCTAACATATTTAAATTAATAGTGGTTTAATACATTCCATCCATGGAGCATTTCTGTCGCCTCAATTAATTGCGTATGTATAACACTTTAGTGACCTGATTAAATGTCTGGATGAATGTTTTAATCTATCCAAGAAGTGCACGAAATCGGAACCATGTTCCAGGCTAAACGAATGAATTTCCACCAGTATCGCATTATGATGAATTGAATCGATAGTATATTGGTCAAGCACAAGTTCTGTTTCACAGTCCAATTTATCGCAGTATTCAAGGGGGAACCCCGGAGAGGAGAGAACTATTGCACGATCAGCTGGAATTGTATAGCTCTTCCGGAAACATTTGCATGCTATAATTTCATTCTTTTGATTGTAAAATAATAAAATGAGAGGAAAATTAACATGAATAAAGTCATTCAAGCACTGGTCGGCTTAAACAGTAAAGCTTTTTAGAAACTTCTTTCACTCATAGAATGTGGAGGAGAATAAGAGAGTATGTTGAATAACTAAGAACTATATGAAATCATTTCATTCCAATCATTTTTAGATGAAAAAGAAACTTACGGCTGTCAGTGCGACTGAATTGGGCCTCAAACAAGAATTTATTACTTGCTGTAGCCAAGGAGAATTCCCGCTTCACGATTGTTACCTGTATCAACATGGAATTTGTCCGCGATATTATTTCTTTTGGAACGGCACCAGTCAATCCAACAATCCTGCGGAAAAACCACGAAGTCGTCTGGATCACGGCACATAGTTATACAAAAATTTGCCGTTTATTCGGATGAATTTTTATAGTAATCAAAATATAATTGTTTCTTATTTACATATCTCAAGTTATCCATACTCACTCAGATAGTGGCAAAACTGTGTGATCCATTGCAACTTGGAAATTTTCTGTTTCATAAATAGTAAATTTGACCATGGGAGCGAGCGATTTCAGACTCAGTTTTATACCGTAACCTTCACTGGTATTTAACATGTACGCACAACCAGCGAAATACATGAAATTAGCTGGTGGACTGAGTAGCACCTTATCTTCACCGGTCGCCTCGTGGAAAAATGTCGGGCAAGAGTTAGCTGCAATAAGTCTCGAATGGTGAAGATAAAAATTACTAGGTCGATGGAAATAGAAAATACATCCGGGAAATTAGGATAAATTTGTGGATATGTTGAGTACATTGTTGGATATTGAAATAGGATAAAATAAATGAAAACGAATAACTACAAACACCGAAACAACATCTCTAAGGAACCTTATCGTACGAAAGTCATCATGACTGAGTTTAAGAATTTTTTTTTTTTCTAATTAGGTTATTTTTAATTTATCCTTTGAGATTGCGGAAAGACAAAATGATCCATTTAAAGTTTCAGTCGATACCTCCATGCAAGCAATGGTGAGATATCACTTTCTACTGAGGTAAAGAAAAACAGAAGTTTATAAACATAGCGCACTTGCTGAAGTGGTATTGACCCTGTTAAATCGAGCATGAAATCCAGTAAATGCTTCAGTACCGTCGGTAACAAATTTTAGAACGAATCCAGCACTAATAGCAGACGCAAATGATGGCCATCCGATGTTTTTCCCCGATAGCCTGAACCTTTTTCAACTTTAACAAAATTTCTTTGGTTCGATACAGGAGCAAAAGAAAATTTACATCTTACTCTAAAACTCTTCATCTATTTACTTCCTTTAATCACCAACATGAGTTATAAATTTGTTCTATCACTCTTGTGAAGTATACTACAAACAACTTGTAGATAAGTGATATTGCATAATTTGATGTAGTTTTGGCAACTTGTTTGAGACTTCTGTGGTGTATTCTCCATGAGAGCTCATCTTGAAAAGTGTCTATCAAAAATATCTAAGTTCCAGGGAAATGTTAATATTGAAAAAAGAGAAGTACTAGATAATGCTGACTTTTAAATATAAAAAAAGTGTTAAAAAGTTTTGTGACTACACACGTAGTAATACGCGCCGAATATTGAGTGTTTGCATAAACGAATGTTTGGTGGATCTCAAGAAAATCGTGTCGTGGCTCAGTTTCAAAAGAAACAATAGACAAATGTATTGATTGACCCGAGACTGCATCTATCTGAAAACTTATTTGGTGAGAAATTTCTGGAGAAATCCTGCAAAATATGAAAAGGAATTAATTTTTGGGAATGTTCATATCTTAGAAAGCTACTGGATCAATTTCCTTTTATCGCAGTATTCCAAAAAGTCAAATTAAGATAATTTACTAGTTACAAATTCAAAAGAGGATTGCAAACGAACCTCATATTTACAATTCAGATTGCTACAGTAACTGGCAGGATAACCTGGACTTTTTAATTCACCAGCTATAATGTCTATCCCAAAAGACACAGATCGACACTTGCACACATCATCCAGATGATTCGCTCCTGTACCTACGGCATACGTCGTGTAGGCCTATTGTAAAATAATTCAAATTTTCGAATAAGGTGTAAAACTTTGGCTCAAAACTATAAACATTTAAATTTTGATGTTTTAGCTTGTAGCTATAAATATTATAAATGTTGAAAGCAACAGATACTTTTCAGAAAAACCCTTGAAAGTGTCAAGACCAACTTTACTGACCTGTTAATTTCCCATCTTCTTCCCCATTCTTGTCATTTTCTCCATATTACTTCAACCGCTGTTTTGAAAAAAAAGTTTTGCAAAAAGGAACTTGCCAATAATCTTACCGCTGTAAGTACTAATGATGAACAAGCTGAAGTAAGTGATGAAATGAGCAGGTAGCTGAGAGCTCATATGTGCAACTTCCACAAACAATCGTACGTACCACTACAACTAAAGTGCTCAAGTACGGGTCTTGCTGACGGTTAGCAGAAAATGAAGCTGTGCTCATTGGGTATTGGATTGTTTCGTGGCTTGATGTGATAAAGATGCGATCGAATTACATGCAACAATAAACAATGGTTATAATGTGTGACGATGGCAAGGAAAAAACTCCGATCGCTGCTCAGAAAAATCCAAAAACTTCGGTCTTGTTTGGAACTCCAAAAATCTTTGCATTCTGATATCTCTGAACTCTCCTCTCCAATGTCGCTGCAACATTTCACATCAATCATTAAATTTGTATCTTGGAAAAAAATGTGCCAGAAAAACTGTTACCAAGTAGCAAGATTGAGAACCGCATCGGCATAAGAACTCTCCTGAATTTTAATCATGCTACTTGGTAACATCCAAGGTAAACCAAAGCACTTTTCAAACTTTGAAAATGGTGCATGAAAAATTTCAGCAAAAAAAGCTGTCAATGGAAACACTAAAACTGGTTACGTTTTTAATTAATTACTTTTTCAATTACTTGTAAACTGTGGATACCACATTTTGAATCTAGATCGACAGATTTATCACATCTGTTTCCAGGCGTATTCTGACAAAATACGCGATATAAATTCAGCTACTTTACATTTGTTTTGCACTTCATGGGTAATGATGTACTAAAAGCTACAAATAAACTTTAATTTAAATCAAAACAGTCTTTGCTTATTTTTAAAACACACACCTCTAGAAAAAGGAGGCCTAAATAGATATATATATCCATGGAACGGAGAGATGACAGTAGCAAGGCACTTAAGGTAGGGAAATAAAAACGTGAAAAAAAATGAAAAACTACATAAAATGTTCAGAAGTGACCCGCAGCATCAAAACAAAGGCAAGATGAAATAAACAGATCGAATTTTCTGACAAAAGCACTTCATCAATCAAAATTTTATCCCAGGGACAAAATATTTCCATGAACGACACTCATTATTAAAATCTGCAGCAAAATTTCCAAATCTTAGTTCTGAAATCCTGTCTATAAACCTTCTCATAATCTTATTCTTCTTTTGAATTATATGTGCAAAGTCTTTCGTTCCTTCTGCTAAGAAATCGCCTATCCGAGAAATTCAATATCAGAATTAGTGCAGCGTTCATGAAAACTACGATGCTTCAGCAGATTGAAGAAACGAACATACATGACAGAATGAGCTCAGCAAAAGCAAGGAATCATTTTCGACGAAACTTGGAGTTACCGTTTAAAAAAAAAAATGCTTTTGCTTGAAAATCATTGAGAGAATTTTCAACATTTCTTCTTAGTTTAATTAAATATGTAAGACACATAAGGTCCTGCCCTGGAACATGTCCTACAGCATAAATTATTTAGAAGTAAATCTATTAGGGAATGTAACACTATTTGAAGGAAATCTCGCAGAAAACAACTTGTAAGAATGACTATTATTTCACAAAATATTGAGGGAGAAATTTCGTCTCCACTTAATCCTCCAAAGGAATACAACACAAGAAATAAAGCAAACATATGAGCGATTTACACCGGAAGATGCATAAAACACCTAAGCCACTTCTTAGCATGCAGATGTTATAAATTAATACATTTTCACGATAATTTGCAAATAATTCAAATGTAATAAGATTTAAATTTCACTGCATCAAGGATTTACCAAATGTAGTTAATTTAAGAGAAAAATATACTATGCTCATTAAAGCTTTATAAATTCATAGCATTCAAACATTCAAACAAAATTTAACAACCATTAAATTTTTCTAAAATTAGCAGCATACAGTTGACCAGGACCACCGTTAGAACTGTAAGCTAAGATACAAGAAGTAGCTTTTAAAGAGTAGGTAAGATTATAAAAACGTCTGTATCGAATCAGTTACTAATTGATTGTATGATTAAGTGTCAGTCCACAATAAAATGAGATTTTACATAATAACTTACAACAGGTTTATCTAATTTAAAGAAGCTGTAGGCATCACGCTTTAATTATGAATTTTTTGCTACTGTCGAATAAAACTAGTACCCTAAAACGATCCGTTGGAGGTTTATTAGTATATTATTTAAAGAAAATTGTACTTTCGTACAATAACAGAATTTCACGAATTTAAACATCCCAGATTTCTTCGGCTGAAATCTGTTTTCCGCATAGTTCTTCATTAGTGATGGTAGCAGCAATGACTGTATCACTTGATTTTGAAACCGAACGATTCGAAATTCTAGAATATATACCTTCACTATCAGAAAATGCCACATCATAATGCGGTGGTATTGAAATTGGTCGCGTATAGCCATTTAGGTTTGTACTGTACATTCCCTTCGCATCAGCAGAGGCAGCATTTTGATCTGCGAATATCTCCTCTTGACATGACGAGGAATGTGGGAACGTGGTTAAAGCTTTGCCAGTCGAACGATTTGCACTGATAACAACAGTAGCAGGGGCAGCACTACCATCATTCGATAAATCCAACGGCATATCGGATGAGATCGGAAGAGCGTCTGGTGGTGAAAGATGCAAATCGGTTGGTAGAAGTGCCGTTGCTGAATTTGCCCTCAAATGTATATGAACAAAGCCGGCTCGTGTCCCAGATGATGTGCGCCCATGATGTACACACCTGAAATTACACGATCGGAATTTGTAAACACAATCTAAATCAGCATCACATCTTCAAATAATCATACAGCCCATTGCTAGAGTCAGTACCCATCATATAAACGGTGTGGTAAAACTGTCGAAAGGTGAATACAGATTATGATTTCTAACCAGAAAGACTATCCTACACAGCTTAAATACCAAGATTGAAATAACAAAAGCAGCGTTAACAAGAATAAGTAATAATACTTTTTGTAGTCGACATTATTAATATTACAAAGTTTCTCAGATTCAAATATAAGTATTTGATGTCTGTTTATTTCTGCAACTCTATTAATCTAAGCTAGGAAACTATCGAAGTCTGGAGTTCAAAAGCTGGCATATAGGTCAATTCTGTCGTACATGGAAATAAAATAAATCATAAAGAAAATACCGGTTACGAGAACGTTCTGTCGTAAAGCAACGTCTATCAGCAATTTTTAAACGCATCTGTTCCATACGCGCCATATCTTCACGAAACCTATATATTTATAGATATTTCATTCCTGTGATAGATAGTAATACTTTTTTCTCCCTCGCAATCGTTCTCATATATTAACAAGCACAAATCAGGATTAATAGTTCCGAAGAAACATGGACAGGTCTCTCACTATTGTATATTACTAAACATTTAAAGAACTAACAGTTTATCTGATTATGTGGTACTAGTTTTAAGACTAAATTCAAAACAAATATTGCCAGTAACGTAGAACTTTTAAGTTACATAATTCAGTCGAAGTTGCAGATTTAAGTGAGCAATTACACCCTCAAAACAAATATAAAATAGTAACATACCTCCGATCATCACCATTTCGAATACGATCAATTTCTCTTTCAAGTAAACTTGTTCTGCTTTCTGAGCTTTTGCGTTCATCTTCCAGTTTTTCAGAGAGTCTCTCCTTTTCTTCTGTTAATTCTGCTATTTTTCGATCTTTCTCACTTTTCTCTTCTTCCATTTTCTTTAGTTTTCCCGAGCTGAAGAAGCTTTAACAAAATCAACAAGAAGAAGATCTGGATTAACCGGAAAATTAAAGGAAATGGATGTATCTTTACAGAAGTAAATATTTAGTTCATTTTCTTGAACTAAATATTTTGAAAATAAACTAACAGAGTATCCGACTGTGTAGCTATTGCCATTTTATTTTTTTGCATTTCCTCATGAAATCTAGCTTCTAGTTCAATAACATTCTTTTCCAGCTGTGCAATTACATCCTCTAAACATGGGAATTTTAAAACCGAACCAATTATAAGCACATGAAAATAAACAACTTCTAATCACCCATAACAAGAAAATTCCAACCAATCTCACAAAACAGTAATCATTTCATATGTTTTGTTTAATTTTAATGCATAACAAAGAACCTTTGGCATGCAGAGTTTTTTTAAGCTTCGTCAACTCATCGCTTTCTGGATTTCTAGCGCTCGAACCCTTTTTCACTCCAACTGAAACACTTTCTTTGGCTAGCTGCATCTTCAATTGCGCATTTTCCATTTCAAGTTGTGCTCTTTCGCGATTCCATTCATCTTCCCGAGATCGCTTGTCGAACATCGACTTCTGAGAGTATTATAAGCCTCAGAGTTCCACTTTCAAAGCTTTATATACTGAGAAATATGAGTAAAAAAATTTTATAAAACGGATTTTAGAGACAAGAGTGTAACAAACTTCAACAGCTTTTTGTAATGACTCGGCCCTTTCTACCCTTTCTGTTAATTCTTCTACTTCTTTTTCTTTCCTCCACGCTTTCTCTTGTGCGTTTCCGAGAGCCTTTTCCAAAATCTACAAAGAAAAAAAAGAAAACCTTACTGAGCAAAAAAGGGACAAATGCCATCAAAAAAAAAAAAAAAAACAACTGAAAAGTAAAACCTGAATATGATTCCTTTGATCTTTCAAGGTGACTTCTAATGCTTCAATGTCCATTTTCTGGCGTTCCTTACATGCCATCAACTCTTTATCTGTAAATGAATACACATTTCAAGAAATTCTTCTTAACGAAAGAGCTTTACTTTCAATAAGGAAATTAATAAAGAAAAAAACTTTTAATAAAAGTAATGACACAAAATTATAAAGATTATTAGATTTGCAACTTTTTTATAAATAACAGATTTTAAGATTTTTTAAATAAGAAACTTTCCTAACAAACTTTCTCAAAAGTAGAATTGTGTAAAATAAACAAACTCTGCGGAATGATTTCACTGAGCAACAAATTAAGCTTGTTAATTTGTTCTGATTGATCTTCTGCCTGCATTCTTCGTACTAACTCGGTAAGTTTCGTTCGTAACATTTCGTTTTCAGAGACATACCTACAGTCACTTTTTCATAAATAATAGTTGAGGAGGTCGATGAAAGATATAGTAAAAAAATGTCTATAAATCTGAAAACAATAATATTAAAATAAAACCATAATACATATTACTATAAAGCACCATTCGTTAAAAAACACCAAGTACAAGAAGTTTACTATTTTCATCAAGTCTGGACACACCTCGCCATCTGCTGTTCCATTTTCATACGTGCCGCTTTCTCAAGATTGTCTTGCCTTTCCTTTTGCGCCGTCAAACTTTCATATTCTTTTTCGATAGTTTCATACGCTTTTTCCAACTTAAAAGACCGAGATTAAAGGCAAGTAATATATTTAAACAGAAGAAAGCGAAAACTACTAAAATTGTGGTGAAAGTATGCCGGAAGTAAACTTTAAAAAGTTAAAAAATTGAAAAGAAAAGACCTGTTGCAGACGACTAGCTTTAATGGTTAAGAAATCACATTGTTGTTTCAGAGCTGAATTTTCATCCTGAAGTGCCCGAACTAAATTCTGATTCGCAATCAGCTGTGCTTTCAAATTAGCGTGTTCATTTCCATCAAATGGTGGACTGGGATGATAAACTGGCGAGGAAGATTCTGTGGCTCTGGAATTACTCTTATGAGTCACCATGGATTAGTGAATACAGTTAAATGCATATAATAAAGTGCCAAATTTTTGGGCAACACTGCAGACAATTCCTTACGTTATAAATATCTAGTACTATTACACTGCTTTATTAGTTCCACGCTTCTATGAATTCGTCTTGATAGAACAACTGAATCAGCAGCAAAATGACAATCAGTTGCAGAAAGAGAAGCGTTGTTAATGAAGAGAAATGCAATAATTATCAATATAATACAGCAAACACACAATTCGTTTTTCTGGTCGTTAATTGTTATCAGACATGGCTGTGAATGACTCATTGGTGCCATCTGCTGTTGAGCGGCGACAACTGACGAACTTGCAAAGCTTCTGAAAAAAAAAAGGAAGCTTTTCGAGGAAAAATGCAATATATGACATCAACAAACCTCGAAGAAGGAAATAAAATATCAAGAATTACCGGACGTGAAATTAAGCACAAGTGTTCAGCTTTTCGCATTTGTAACATACAGAAGCTAAGCATACAAAAGGTTCATTCAATGAGACACGTGAACTTATATTCTAGAAAAGAACATTGGAAAGCAAGTGAAAGTTATTTACTTGATCAGTTCATTACTGCTTCGATTTGATAGCTGTTGCTGCTGCTGAATAACCTGTGACTGATATTTGCTAATCATTTGTTGTAATTTAGCATCCTCCACTACATCACTGCTCTCCACTAAAATGATAACTTGTGAATAAAAACCACAAACAGCTGCAAAAGATCAAAAGATTAGTAGTATCCAAAAAAAAAGAAAAAAGAGGAGACTAAATAAATTCATCTGAGTAATCCCATTGAAAATTCAAGAATGCAATAATTCTGATAAATATTCATTTACAAATATTTTATTTTTCTGCCAATTATAATAACCGAAAGAGTTCATTTGATTCGAACTACTATCTACTTTCCCAGTATATTCCGAAAATCTTTGGGAAAACAAATTGTCAACATAAAATGTCCCACAAGTTATATGAACCAATGAGCATTAATATTTCATTTAATGGAAACAACACCCATCTCATTAATTAATTCAGTAAAAAATACTTGATACGCTCCAGCGCAAAGTTGACTTTAAAGTGAAAAAAGAATGGCAAAATACGAACCTTGTTGAGCATTTATTTTATTGTTTGAAGTAGAAATGTTATGAGCCTCATGCAACAGGGAGTTAAGGATTCGACCTTCTTGCAAATGCATGGGACTTACTGCATGTACACGTCGATCGCGTGGCTCTATTGACCAGCTTCGCAGTTCACGTCGTTCGCCATCCATTAATTCTTCCCGTTCGCAGTGTCACTTTACGTGACCAGTGATAGAGCGATTTTTTCGAAACTAAAAAAGTAAAGTTGGCCAAATTATTTGGGAGTGGCAATGAAAATACCCTCCTTTGAGGGACCGTTGTTTCCCAGTCAAAACGACACAACATAAGTCCCGGGCTGACGAGAACTTGTAAATGAGATTTACTATTGATAATACCTTGGCAAAGCATTCATCTTCAAGTTAAAAAGCTTTCGACTTCAAAAAATCGAAAAGCAACACTACATGTGTAACCATAAACTACAAACAACACTTGAGTCTCATATCTACCTCTTTTAGAGTTGATATGTAGTAGGGTTTAACGCGGTCCCCGAGATTTCTTGTTTCGAATATTTTGTCCGCGATGTCGCCATTTCCTTCCGTTAGGATGGTGGTGCGAATGGTTGATTGATTTTCTATGCAGTATCATAAGTCACATACCCGTCGCCGTCACCTCAAATTCCATTAGACAAATACGTAGATACATTTATAAGCATCCCCTACACCTAAGTCACTACGTGGTGGTTGTGTTGCCGCATTTTATCGTTTCTTTAGATTCTGCTTTCAAGAGACTTTTTCCTGTCCTATTCTTTTTACCATTACCTGTTCTATTCTTTTCTGTTACAGCTTCTAAATAAATATTTTTATTTGTAGTTATGATTTGTTTATTTGAATGAAATATCACTCGATTAACTTGAGAAGCGAGTCTAATTTTAGGTTTTGTTAGATGATAACGAACCAGATTGGTGCAGTTGTCCTAGGCATAGCTTTGCTGTTATCCTTACGGGATATCTACGGTCATTCCAGAGGTGAACATAACGACGACGAGGTATTTGAAAAGGAATTTGGTGATGAGGTTGTTTTTCCAAACCATTTTTTCCTTCGATTATATCATGGTAAAATTTAATACATCTTTTCAATTTTATCAGAGAAGCATTCTGTTCCAGAAAATTGAGGAGAAACTAGAAGATACAGACCACATTCCAGTTAGGCAAGGATCAGCTCATTTCACTGCACCACCGCATACTACAAAAAAGCTTCCTGGCATGAAGTTTCTGTTTTGGTTAGATTTATTTCTGATTTAGGAGGATATTAAAAAACAGTCTTCCGATTTTTAGTTTACTGTTTTCATTGTAATGTTAGTACTATTTGGAAAAAATGATTTTCTGTTTACACTTCAAGAGATGAGTAATACTTGTAAAAAATCGAAGTTCTTTTATGATTTCAAAAACATACGTTACAGTGTTTCATGTGGATATCGGCAAGCTTTTGATGAATTCTCCCACTACATTCATGAGAAGTACCCTTCAATGAGAATCGATGGCGCCAATTATTCACCTAAAGCGTGGAAAAACGTTATGGCGCAGGTTTATGACCTTTTTTATTCTTCAGCATTTGTGCAGTATTCCTTAAAAATTGCGTCAACTTAAGTCGAGGACCTTATTCACTGGACAGAGATGTAGTCTAATTACGTGAAAAAAAAGGCTAGTCACTGTTCAAAATTAGACCAGCGTTATTTGGACTTCGATAGAATGCTCTGAAGATTAATTTTTCCTTGTGAAAAAAAAAGACTGACTTTTTAAGTAGAGTTGGATATCGTGTTAAGTTCTGTGGATTTGTTTTCTGGGACTGAATGATTAATTTACAAATGGCTTGACTCATTAAGTCAGGTTACAACTCTGGATGAAAAATGACCATAAAAGACCTTTTAGGTTATTGGTCTGGGGAAAATAGTACTCATTGTATTGATTGTAATGGGACAAGATCCGTTTGCATCAATTGGACAACCGACACCACGGATTTTCACATGGGCTCTGAACAATAAAGTTTCATCATGCATGATGCTGTTTCTTCTTTCTAATACGATTGAAAGTTAGTTATATGATTTTGACTAGCACAGTTTCCGGAAACTAGAACTGCTCTATTCAAGATGACACATCGTCGTTTCTACCGTTATATTGAAATAATTCGAAATATTATTGGCTGATGGGTATATGTGAATTGTTTTTCTTTAAAAATAAATGGTGGAAGTGTTTCGGACTGAGTTATGTTCAAGGCTGGAGTTATTAACACAGGATTCATTTGTTTGAATCTAAAATTAATAATGATGTTCTTCCGCAGTTTGCATTCCACTCCAGGCTCTCTTATGTCGACAGGAGCATTCGAGATTTATTTGGGTGACGAACAGATATGGTCAAAACTTGAGAGCGGACGAGTACCCTCGCCGTCGGAGCTAGTCCAGATTATTGACCAGCAAATGGAACTGCAGGGTGCAAAAGTAAGCTTCATATTGGTTTTTCCCAATTTAATTTGGTTTCTATCGGAATTTTTTTTCAATTCTCTTTCAGGTTTCCGACACATTTGCATTTGATTCGTCCTGATGAGCCATGGGGATTATCTGCTCAAAAATTTATAGTTTAAATTATTGGCGATCGATCAGTTAAATTTATTGCTGCTTGCGACGAGCTTAATTGTCCTCATTTTAAACGTGCTCCTATTCTTAGATTTTCCCGTAAAAATGACTGCAGAGAAATTTATGGTGATTGGGAGATTTGTTTGACTTCCTTCTCATGTTCTTACGGTATAGTTTTTGTTATTTATGGGAACAAGACTGTAAGACGTTTAGAGAAAAATGTAGCAAAATTCATATGTCAGAGTTGTATCTGCTCAAAGTCCTTATACAAATAAACCCTCACTCTGTTTGGAATATTTCCCTCCTATTATTGAATTGTGGTTTCTTAAATTGTCCATGGATTTTTTACTACTTATTTCAGAATTCTCACTTATTTGTTTAGCTCCAGGTGTTTCTAGTTTAGAGAACAGTTTCTGATCTTTAGCAGCCATAGTTGTTATTATAAGTCTGTCCTGTGCCAGTGATCTATATTATCATCATCGTGAGAATACTCTAGACTGCTAGATTTTCCTCTTATAATTCACTGCTATTTAAGCTGCAGTTGAAGACGTGAGAAATCAGGATAGCTCTGAAAGAATTAGTATTTTGCTTTGAACCATTTTGCAGTTTTTATTTACCTCTGACACTCTCTTGTCATTGTTGTGCTGTTAGAGCAGCAGTCATTATGTCTAATTTTGTTCCACAAGTTCGACAACTGTTTAGAACTAGCTGCCTTTGGAACCAGCATCCTTGGCTCATCTTTCTTCCTATCATTGCGAATCCAAATTAGCACTGTAGACGCCAGTAGTTATCTTCATCCTTGAATTGCTACAGACAGCTTAAAAACACCCCATCAATTAATGAAGCTAAAGCAGTAACTTCAGTTTCTCTAGAATTTTGTTCCATCTTTTAAGCCAGAAGGCATGGGCCATTCTTGTGATACAAAAAGATTTTATGATTTGTTTTAAAATGCTGGCAGATCAATAAAAATCCTTTCTATTGTTATTTTACTGGCGATAAGAGTGCTTGACGGAAGCTTTGTTTCGATTTGGTCGACTTTCCAAGTACGTCAACTTCAAATATTGTAGTGCAGGAGACAAAAGCGGACACCCTCCGTTAACGTTTTCGGAAAGCTTTATTCGACATTAAAAACCACAAAAACAAATTTGACGTGTGTAGTGATTATAAATCATAACGAATGAGTAAGAATTTTCAAGGTAAAACTCCATGTATCTAACAAAAAATTCCTGCATGTAGTGATATAATATATAGTCACTGCGTGTACAAATTAGAATTTGTCAACAGTGAATGGATATCCTGGAGTACTGAATCGTGTACCAATATTTTTGGCAGATTTCATTTCGACACAAATATTTTGCAGTGGTCCCGAAATGGACCCAGCATTTGTTGTTTACTCAGAAGTTCAAAAAAAAATTTAGTTGAATAAAAGTTTTTTCGGGGATAACTTCCAGTTACATCAAGTAATATATTGTACAAGTAGTTTTAGTCAACATGTAGAGCGTTTGGGCGTGAAAAGAAGAGTGCCACTAGTAACGGAACAAAAAAACAAATCACCAAAGGACGCTGAATTTAGGGCGGGAAAGTTCATTAAAAATAAAGACGCTCGAAAGGTGAGCTCACTTTTATATAGAAAATGAGCTTATTTTCATAAAGACTGTATTTAGAGGTTCTCTAAATGTAGTCTTTTCTAAATTGGGAGGCATAGAAGGTGAACAGGGAAACACTAAAAAATAAAACTACTTTGTCCTAATTATTTCAAATACAGTACAATATGACATGAGCAGAACTGAGGCAAAAATACAAGAAAAAACTGCACATGCTCCCAAAACACCTCCAAATAAACATTTACAGGCATTGAACTCATATACTTATGGCTAACAAGTAAATTTAAAACTGAAAAGACTTTTGCGCACTGCAATAAAATCCTGCTTATATTCATATTCCTTATTCAAACTACTACACAAACAATTCCAATCACTTCTACAGAAATCCTAATATTTAAAATTTCGAAACTGTCAGTTCATAAACTACATATTACGTAGGAAAGTTCTTTTTCTTTACACTGAGTTTAAATACAAAGGAAAGGAATCGGAATTCTAGCAAGGAAAACAGTAGCAATCTGATAGGGACATACGGCAATTAGGAAAGCTTTGATTTGGATAAGTAAAAATGGCAAATTGATTTACACAAATGTGAAGATAAAAAGAAGCTCATGCTTTCATATCCTGTATTTGCTTGATGAGATAAGCCTTCTCGTCATTGAATTGCTCGTCTTCTGTACGGTCGGTATGGAAATTAGTAAGAAATTCGACCAGTTTCTCCTTATTCCTTAATAAGATATCGGCAACAGCCTTTGACTTGTTTGGATTTGCCACAAAAACCTACAGAATTAAAAGATTTGATTAGATCAAGTATGTAAATTTTCTACACCAATTTAAAATTATTGAGAACAATTAAAGGATGAACCTTGAAAACATGAAAAGCTTCAAACTGTATACTACGGCTTTTCTCTTTGAGCATATTCATCATCAGCTTGAGATTGTCCGCATTATTGATGTATCTCGTCATTATATTAAAATTGTGACGATCCAACAATAACTCGCCTAACAACTGAAATAGATATATAATTGCGAAAGCGAATAACCATCAAATTCAAGTTATTTTATTTTCTTTTTTCCAGTTTCATAACTAACTATCAGCAATGATCAAGATAACTGATATCAACCGAAAGGAAACGAACCTTTAGCGACTGTCTCCTTGTAACATAATTTTCTGAATTCAGTAAATTTTGATAAGCCTGAAAAAATTCATCGTATTTGCTATCCAAAAATTCAGCACAAAGTGCTTTGTGTCTTGTAACCAATTCCTTAAATGTCGAAAATGCGTCTGATGCGATATCAAAGGTAGATACCTGAAACACAGAAATCTGTGTCCGAAGCTATAATTATTTTTCATAAACGAGTTAAATTAACAGTTTCTTTTCTTAATTCGCCTTCATCAAACTGTCGTATTATTCAGTGCCAACCGACATAACAGATGGTGCTCAAAAAGCTAAAGAAATCATTCAGCTGCTCACACACTTCACTTCTGTTTAGATATTAGCGATTTGGACAAAACCTACTCAATTTCATCGTAGCTTATAAATGAAACCAGATGCATCCATTACTCACCGTCCAATATCGAAATAAAGTGGCAAGATGGGATTTCATGAAAGCATAAGACTCATTCGATTAAATATGAATATCAAGAAAAACCTTATAAGTCTGAAGGTATTTTTTTTATTTCAA
The DNA here is from genome assembly GCA_003012265.1 of Setaria equina. Lineage (NCBI taxonomy): Eukaryota > Metazoa > Nematoda > Chromadorea > Rhabditida > Setariidae > Setaria > Setaria equina. The sequence continues at coordinate 50,088 of PQVD01000311.1, forward strand.
AAACAGAGAACAAGCCACTATAAAAGTGGAAAGTTAACCTCGACATAATTAAAGAATTTGTAAAAATCGTTGCCATATAAAACCAGTTTCGCAAGATTCTCATGCCGAATACATTCCCGCAACATACTGCCACAGGTGACGGCTATTTCAGGAGTCTCATATCTGAAATATAACCATATCGAAGTAAGCAAATAATTTTCGTGATTTGTTGGTAACTATTAATAACGTTAAAAAAGCCATAATGATCGATTTCCAAAATGTCGGGAAGCATACTTTTTTTGTTTTTTTTTTTCCGTTGTGCATCTTTTGTTGAACAAAACATATCATATAAAGCCGTACCTCAAACCAAAATACCCTCTCAAAAACTTTCGAAAATTCCTAGTCCAGACTCAAACAATCCCTTCCACCTTAATCATTACCATAAATGTTAGTTTCATGACAAAACTATCTCATTTCTTCCTACAATGTGTTAGCAAATGCTATCCGAAAAGAACTGATGAGAAAATCCTTTCTTTAAAAAATTTCTTTCTTCCATACCTACTGGATCCTCTTTTTCCTGATAATAAACATAACATAACTCATTTGTCGACTCATATGACTGCAAGAAACGATATAATTCATAGGCTTAATAGATTTCAACACTATTCTTCGCAAAAGTAGATTTAAAGGCTAGCCCTTTAACGAGTGCTTCAAGAATCTGGGGTCGTGTATGAACATATTCCACCGTAGGTGAACGTGTTCCAATCTGGCGCCGCAAAAGATTGTTGAAAATTTGTGCAACATCTTTTTTTGCCTCGAAGTCAAGCTTCACTAAGTTCTGGATTAGCATCGGAAGGATGGATGAATTGTACGCTTCTTGTGCTAGCTGCGCTACCTACAACAGGCATTATTTTTTTTGTTTCAATTAATCACCAAATCACCAGGACTGTTTGAATTTGGTTAACGGTTGCCAATGAACATCTAAATTTCAGCTGGAGCCTCCTAACATTCACTACATGTACATGAATACGAGACCTTTAACAAATTCAATTTCGATAAACACAGATAGAAGTTTCCATGAAAGAAAAAAAAAAAAACGACTCTAAACAGACGAAAAAAAGCTTACCTGCTCCACATGTGGCTCCTGACTTTCTTGCCCGTAAATAATACCTTTGATTGCCTGTAACGACTTATTAACTTCTTCTGCAACTTTTTCATTTTTTTTATCCCCCCGTTCCAACTTTTCCAGTTGCGTCAGTGAGTCCTTCAAATTTTTTACGATATCCGGTGGTGATTTATGCGATTTGCCAAACAGTGGCAAGGGCATTGTAAAACAATAAAAGCTGAAACTCGAAATTTCTATGAAGATCCAAGCTCTGAAAAGAAAACTAAATCAATAACGACATACAATAAGTGAAAAGAATCAAAACGACTGAGTTGCTACTTTGATTTAATTCCATTAACCTAAAAATATCACACGCACAAACGTGGAAATCATCTAAACCACTGATAAAGAAGAATGTGGAAAATAAATTCAGAATCACAGCGAAGAAAAGTGTTATCTGAGATAAACGACAATAAAGGACTGGTCAAATATCAACCCATAACGATCGAGGGTCAAAAGATTACGTTTTTTTGTGGAGTGGAAAATGGTTGAATAAGATTCACCCTTATATTTCACAGAAAAAAGGTCGTAAACTAAACAAAATAATAAGAATACACATTTCATATCAACACCATTCGTTCGACAGTTACTAACAATCCTAATACGGCTTTTCCTGTTTTCGATTCTGGGTCTGAACATTTTTACCTTTACGTGGAATTGGGGTATGGAACCAACAACCTAAAATGCTTAAGAGAAGCTAAGAAAAAACTTGACAATTTGCATAAAATCCTTGAGATGTTTTACCTTGTTATATCTGAGCAAGAAGCTTATCCTTGCTGAACCAACAGAAAGTAAAATTCATATCTAATGTAAAAAATGAACCAAAAAGCCAATCGATAAGTTAAGAGAAGAATGTAATTACTCAGGGCAAGAAAGCAACAACAAAAACATTACAGCTACAAAAAAAATTAAAACGAAAAATTTCTTAATTCCATAACTGCCTAATCCCTAGTTTTCCTAATGTCGAAATAAAAGTATAAATCTTTCTGAGTAAGTATAATACTGTTTCACAGATTAATTTTGATTTATTATTAAAAAAACACGAGTGGTATCACTTCATGTTTCACTGAATTTGTGGAAGGCTACGTCAGCTGTAGTAACCTGTATCTACAAACGATAGATTGCCTCACTTCTTTATCTTCGTAATCAAACCACATCTTCAAAAATAAAAAAGGATCCTGAATAGAAGGAAAAAAGAACCACCAAAATAAAAAGATGTGGTTTCATAGGGATTCGAAAAATGAATCGGTCAGAAGAGAAGAAATTAAGTGCAAAATATAACAGTATAAGATTACATGGTTAAGACCTTTTCAGATCCACAAGTAATTTCGTAATCAAACAACTAAGAATGACGATGCACTAGTAACGCTAGCTGAATAGTTTTGGTTGGGACATTTGGCATGCAGTATCAGATATTCTCAAAATGAAGCATGTGGATGGATGGAAAAATCACATAGGTCAAGACGTTTATATGTGGAAGTACAAGGAACTTGCCCTTCTGAGTCAGTAATTAACGCATACAAATCAAAATACGAAAGTCCAAAGAGAACATTCAAGTAGTTTGCTGAGAGACAGCATAGAATGATTAAATACCAATTTTTTCAATTACCAAAAAAGTAAAAATAAATATGCAACAAACATTTGTGAAAATGGGAAGCAAGCATTCACCCACTATAAAGTACATGAAAATACCACTAAACTCTCAAATTTCAAGCTCATAATACCTTTGCTTTTTTAAATTAAATAGGTAACAAATATTAGTTTCCAAGAATGCCTTTAGAATCATATTTTCCTAATATGTTTGGACAGGATTCCGAATAAGATTTGAGAATAAAAAGACAAGACTTTAGTAGATATTAGCTACTAAAAGAACGCAAACACTAACTAATATATTGTGCTTCTTCTGTGAGGAGAAAAAAAATAACAGCTTATTCTTGAATATGATGTAATATACTTTCTAACCTGGACTTTAGAGAGGAAACATCCGTAAATAAGAAATGGGATGAACAGAAAAGAAAATGAATTTAAGAGGCAGATCGCACATATATAAGAAGGTCATAGTATAACTATTCAAATCCAAGGTCAGCAGTGGCAAATGCGAATAGGGACAAAAGTTAAGTATGTTTCTACATAATGTTCATTGATCACCGTCAACATCGCTCTGACGACATATAAGGTCAACAAATGATAATTGGCGAAAGGGTCTGATACAGTGCTCAGTCCCTATTTCCAAGTCGTGACGTCTCCATTGATTTTTTTTTTTTTTCTGCAAAAGGAAATATCACTTGACACTTCTCACTGGATACCGATCTTATAAGAATCCATGACATAATAAGAAGTTGGCTGTAGAAAAATGTTTAAAAAGAAACTTTCAACTTCAAATATCATTAAAATTCAATTTCCACTTCTGACTGAGTTCATCAAGCTTGAACATTTGAAACTGTGCTACAATTAAAATTCGTTTATTAAATGAAATATGTAGGCATAAACCAAAGACGAAAATTATTTTCGTCATAATCAGAGCTTCTTTCCAATCGCTTATGACCTTGTAATGACGTCCACGATTGCATGTTTAGCCTACTCCACAGTAATATAATTACTACACTGACCAAATCGCACCTTACCTGGCGTGAATAAGTTTAAAGAAGTCAAATTTACGTTCTCTTAAGAATAATACCTCATATGAACTGAGAATTTCACTTTTCAACACTACTTTTAATAAATGGATAAAATCGGCCAATGACGAACAAGAAGACGACTGAACATCTGAATTTGAAGCTATGACGCAGTACGAAATACGAAGTAGATGGCCTACATATGTCCTAATCTGTCTCATTTCCCACCCTATCTCTCAACACACTCATTCCCCCTCTACATCGCCTTTCAAAACATACTGCCAAACAATCGTAATGAAAAAAATATTCGATTTACGACCACAACAGAGTAAACATATCGCATCATACCATGTCGCACAAAAACAATCTGCCGCACCGCATAACTCGTCGCTACAACCCACGACAATACACCCCCAAACGCTTCAGACCCATCTCCGCGATCTAATAAATCTCATTGATATGCTATTTTAATGCGGACCGTCAAATCTATTTACACCGTTATGAAATTTTACTCATCTTTCATTTTTAATATTAAATTCAGGACACGAGTATCTGTATGAAATGAGCGTGCTGTTTGCAACAGACGTAAGTGCCTTTTAGCTGTCATGAAGTCCAGTCAATAACAATACAACACACCGAAAGAGCTGCTCAGAAATATTGTGTCGGATGTCACATTTATCTTTGAGATGAAAAAATGAATTATGCGACGGTTGACGAGGAAACACAAAATTTGATTTTAATACGACTGTAACTGTCTTAAATTTTTGAAGTTACACCAAAAGAATAGTAGCAATCGTGACTTTTTTCACTCCTTCAATCCAGTGATTTAGAAAAGCATTGATTTTAATAAACTACCTTAGTTCACCAGTAATTTTATAGTTTTCTCTTTCGTCTTCTTCATGATGTAACAGCAAGGAGTTTTCTAGTCAGAGTTTTTATTTCATCTCAAAAAATTTAAAAGTCCCGAACAGATGTTTCATTTTGCTATAGGGCTAAAATGGCATGGAGTCATTCAGAGGGTTTAGACTAGCAAGGCGGAAGTGCAAGTGGCGCAATTGACTAGTACAGATGTAACGTATTGATTATTATTGCTCCGATAACTTCAGCATGCTGCTTTATTAAGTTTTTGCACGGTATATGTACTGTTGGAAAAATTAGTCTACAGAGGAGAGCAGTGAAAGAAAGCGGGCCGGTTCAAGAGAGAGGTGAAAGGTCACCGAGATGACCGATGAAGATGCATTCAATGACTGTTTAATTCTGCTGCATCCTTTGGTGAATACAATGAAGTTGTTTAGACACCTTAATGTAGACCACATCATACTTTTCAGATGAAAAATATAGTGGAGTACGGCTGCTCGATTCATTTTCTTCACTTAATGACAAATACTACCTGTTCACAAACATCAAAGTTGGATAACATGGTCAAGTGTGTATTTGGCCTGCGTGGACAGTCGCTTAAGATCATCATAAAACGAGGGTCATTTCTAAATAACGAAGAGGTAGACTTTCATGATGGTCTAGAGATTTCAAAGAAAGCTACCATCACTTACCATCGACGTGAAGTTTTTATGAGATATCGTGATGGAACCTAATTTTAAACCACCACTCTTCAAAACCGTCGTATTTTATTTTGAAAGCACAAAAACTAAGATTTGTAACAACCGAGAATGAAACACAAAATGCTAGTTGTAATCTGCAATATGACTCATTCTCCAAAAACTTCAGAAAAAAAAGATAAGCTTAATGATATGGCACCTATGACGGTTTTTAAAATGAATTAAACTGAAGTAAAAATAGGTTTTTAATGTGCAAAATATACGAATGAAAAGTAGAGTTCCAAATTCTAGCAATGTGACAAACAGTATTTTAAGGATTTCTTCAAATTTTCGGGTAAAAAAATTATCGTAATTATTTTTTCTCTTAAACAGTTCCTTCATTAATTTTAATGAAATTGAAACTCATGATTTGAAATTATATAATTTATAAGGTAGCTGCTTTTAATGCTCAATGAAGTTAGCGATACAGAAGAGGTGATAAAAAATTTGTTAGTATTTCTGCTTAATTTTTTAACGCCGTGTAGGAAAGGTATTTATAATGACCGTACGCAAACTACTATTCGAGAAACTTCTTTAGAGTAAATCAATTCATTACTTTTACATGTCACTCAAAATAACGTAGTAACGATGTATAAAAAAGTCGAAAATGAAGTTTATTTTTTAGAACTATTTGATTAAGAAATTTCGGAATCTTTTTTTGAACTCACTTACTCTATTAATTCACCATCTTAATCTTAATTCAAGTCTTACTTAACATATTAAATGAACATAACAAATAAATGAACCGGTATCGAAGAATTCTAACTAATGTAAGATATCAGAAAAAATTATATGCCAAGATAAAAATATATAACATGTTAGTATAAAAACTTGGCCCATATTTTTTCAAATACACATAAAATAGGTAATTTTGTGGCAATAAAATCACCATCGAATAGACTGGTGATTTGGAAGGATGATGGAGTTTGTTGATTTCTGTCAGTGTGGATTTTAATTTATCAAGTGTAAATCAGTAAAATCTTTTTTTACCTCATTTTTATGATGAGATTAGCAAATAAATGTACGTATCTCGGTATAATTTGGCTAGATGGCTTAACTTCAGCAGTGAAAAATCCTTGTTCTGCTGATTTTTAAAAACAGAAACTGTTCTTCTGCATTAATCTTATTTCATATAGAATTATAAGATAAAGGAATTCTCAGCATAGTCTGTTGTTAATTTATCTAATCAGGAGAGAAGATCATTTTCTCAGATTTTCTCTCGTTGGAGTTGGTGATCGATTTTTCTGATAACGACTGTGGCTGAACATGGATGTTCCATTAAATGCAGATTCTATTGGTAATCCAGAACGTCCTTCAAAAATCATCGCTGTCTTGAGCAAATACCAACCAAGCGCCATAGACAGCAAAATCATGCAAATGATGATGAATATCGTCAGTGTAACGACACAGTAGCGCAGAGTAACGAATAGTTCGCCAGCTTTCTACAAGAAAAATTTCTTAAGTAATCATATTATTTAAATTCTCGAATACTGTCTAATTATTTCATATTAATTACTGCAGAGCTCAGCCAACAGAGGAGACAAAATGTTCCTTATTTTAAATATTTTTTTATTTTCTTCAGAATTTCCATATTTTCAAATCTCACCTTATCCTTTGGATTTCTTTTCTTGCACTCTTTCCTCTCGGAAAATTGAAAAATTACAAATAAGAAACCTGAGCAGCTAACTGGATATCTTCCATACCGCAAGCTTTGAAACATACATTGCCGGAGAAAATATCAGTGGCAACACTGGATAAAGGAGCATCATAATGTGGTGCTGCTTCTGTTCCAGATGCTCTTCCCGGTAATGGGATGAACAGATTTCTGAATCCGTTTAAAGTATGCGATACATCGGAAAATAATTGCGCTACGTTAATTTCATTCGGTATGCTGGCGCCATTCGACATCTTTCGTAAAAGTTGCTTTGGCTGTGGACTTTCCTAAGACTAATAAATAATTCGTTAAAGATTCATTTGAAATAAGGCCAAAGTGTAAAGTCCATGGACTAAAAAAAATATTATTTCACATCTTCAAATGTTAAAAAAGCTAGGACAATTTGTATTTCGTGTGTAATTACTTAATTTATGATTAACACAGTGCTAAGTAAGTAATCATTAAACTCAGAGTGAGAACAAAGTGTAATTTGTTGGAGAAACTGTTTCATTTTATTTATATAGTAACAATCTTTCTAGCAGCAATCAGCCAGGAAAACACCAACAAAATTCGTCGCGTGGAACAGATTTAAACACTTCCAACATAAGCTGCTAACATTAATGTCCAGTTTGACAATGGAGAAAAGTACATGGTGACACTAAGAGGAACCGGTACCCCTACCTCTTTTTAAAACAAATAATATATCACAGTGAGTCACTTTAGACTGATTTACATAAGACTAGTATTCGGTAATAAATAACAAACAGAACAACAAATCGAGTTTATGTGACTTGAATTGAAAAAAGAAACAATTTTTTATCCATCTGGGAGGTTTAACTTATTGTTTATAAATAAGATTCATTTGAGTAAGATAACTGAATTCGAAAACAATTATCTGCAATATCACCGTCAGTCTGGATAACAACTTACCAAATCTAAAAAATGATAAAGATTTATTAGGTGGATTCGGAGAGTGCTTCGATAGATCAGATGTAAATGTTCAATAATTTATAATCGAAAGTGATAGACACCAGAACTATTAATGGGCAATTCACTGTATATTGATTGAGTTCATACTTATATATATTTCAATTTTGAGAATTTTAAGCGATGCTGGCTTGACTACGAATCGTTGTCTTTTTGATAAACATGGAGAAGTGATTAAGGGCATCAAACTTAATTATCTAAAGTTAAAATTTAAGTCAACGAAACATTGCTATGCTAAAACATTTTACAGTTGCATGAATGAATAAATCTGAATTAGTTGACCTGTCGATACGCTACTGTTCAATTAAATAAATATTCACAGGTGCAACTTTGCATTGTTCCATTTTAAACAAATGATACAGACTATCACTGCATGATGATTTCTGATTACATATAAATAATTAATTTAAATATATATACAGCGAAATTATGAAGTAAACAGCAGACTTTAGGAAATCCAGAATTTTCTAGTTGAGTAAGTATATACAGGTAAAACGAAGGTAAAGGGAAAGGACTAAGAGATGAAAAGTAAAACGAGCAAAAAACGCACAAAAATGTGTTCCTTCCATACATGCTACAGTGACGTTGTACAGACTGGACAACACAGAAAGTGGATTCTTAATCTAAACCACAAATATGTTTCCTTCCAATTAACCCAACCGTCTACTCTTCTTTCTTTTTTAAAATTACACCTCGAAATGATTGTTATCAATGTTATTGCATTTTCTAATATTACGCTGCCAGAAACCTTTATTATATTTAAGGATGGCTCTACAAGGCCTATTCCTATGTACTCTTCTTTTACCCGTGAGTATCTTGGAGAACTTTCAATTTAGAGAAAGATGCTAATACTTTGAATGTTTCTTAAGATATCGCCGTTAATTCTTAGAAATTAAGAGCATCAACATAATAATCTAAAATTAAAATTTAAATCAATGAAACATTGCAGTGCTAAAACATTTTATGGCTGCATGAATGAAACAAATTTTAATTGGCAAACAGGCAATTGTGGAATAAAATATTAAAATAAAACTGGGGAAGGATAAAACAGATTTATTGTTTTACCAACTTCTCAACTAAAAACTATGATCTTTTTGTAATATCTTGCAAGTACTTATGTTAGTAAGTTGTTGGTGGAATTACTAATAATCAAGGATTAAAGATTAAGCCAATCACTGCAACAGTGATATGATAGGAAGGCCTGATAGGGTTTTAATAGGACGTCTTTTGCTATACAAAACTGAACTTAACCATTGGCTTTCTAAATGAAACTATTGGTTAAAGGATAGAAGAAATTCGTTTTTATGCAGAGATGGTTAAAGAGGCAAAATGAGGTTGGATGATTCCATCAGCATGGCCCACAAAAATGCGACCTACATTCGCTAGTAGTTGGCACTTGCTGCACTGTTCAAGGACATCGTTGATCCGTAATGCATGCTGCAAAATTGCTAAAACTACAACTACAGTGCAATGCGGAAAGAACTGCAGAGGAGGAGTGCAATAATCTTTTCAAAAATTACAAATATGTACAAAAAAGTGACACCGACACTGAGATACTTAACTTGAGCATTATTATGCATACTGACACAGATACGATCAGAAAGTCTGTGCTCTGTGAAGTTACTGCTAATCAGCAACATTGTGCACGGTAGGTCATTCAAATTCTGTCTCATTTTATACATCCTATCTTGTTTTCCACAGCTGCTGGCCTTCTTTCGCATTATATGAAGCAAAAGGAATTTGACTTCTGATTTTTTCGCTGATTAAGCAACCTAGTGAGTGTGATGCTACGTATTTCAGATGACGCACTCCACGTCACTTATATCCTCTCTCGCTTGTAACTCTACATTAAGACACACACCACTGACTCCCTCCTTATAAATATTACTTGCAGTTGTCGAAAATTATGGCGCAATCCATTTCCCGGAACCCTCAATACCTTCAGATTCCTTAGCTACTGAAGAACAAAAAGCCCCAAGAAGGAAGGGAACTGAATCACTGTATGCTTAACAAAAAAAAAAAAAAGAAAAAGAATGTATTGTTTGAAACCTCCCAATGGACCTGAGGAAAGCTATTATCAACCTTGCCACCAGACCAAATCTCAATGTAAGCTCCATCTACCGCATCTAACAGCCTTTCCTTAGTGTTGGGTTCAAGCTGCACAGCTGTGAAATGATATCTTCAACAGTACCACTGTTTTTCATGTTAAAGTATTTATTCTCCCAAAGTCACTATTCATTCATAAATGCACCAAACACAATTTCTCTAAATTCTTCATTGATTGTTACTCTCTGCCTGAGCAACAATGGCGCATACACTTTAGTAATACCGATGTCATAAATAGAACTTCTTATATCACTATTTACTTTCATGGCATCGAATTAGTAAAAAAACGTCTTATTTATCTTCAATATCAGAAAAATTATGTTACTGAAATACTTATGCTGAAACAGTCGTGGCAATACCGTTACATAATACCTTAATCAGTGTTTCACTTTCATTTACTGAGCCATCTTTAATTACTATCTTCGTAGGAATAATCATTTAAAAACAAATTGAACCGGATCTAACAATATATCGGAAAATAAGAAAAAGTTGTATCACTGCAGAAAAGAGATAAGCAAAGTAAACTGTATTTAGGCTACTAACAACAGTAACAGAAGTAGCAAGTACAAGACATAGAAATAATCACAGGAAAGTATAAGTTCGGTTTAGATGAAACGAAATAGTGAAAGTACGAATTTAAATGAGAATGAAATAATCTTCCATGAGGTTAATACGAAAATAAATAAGATTCATTAAAACCGATTTGAAACACCTATTCCTTCATTCAAAAAGTGAGGATAGTAAAATCCTTTTCAGATCTTTAATAAAACAGCATCATTTTATTTCCTGAGATTTTTATTAGGAAAGGAAACTTGTAAAACAAGGCATGAAATATTTCTGCATCTGATTTGAAGAGTTATTATTTTTGCCTTTTTAAAGTACGGCACACGAAGGTAAACCAAAGGAACTTAGTTCTCAGTCTCAACTGAAATACAAATTAAAATGAGGAGGAGGGTAGGAACGGGGGATATACAAATATAAAAACGAATGAGTATAAACAATCAACGCTTCCTTCTCTCTGGGCTGCGCTCTCTTCTTGTCGCTCGCCTTTCCCTAAAATAAGGCAGCAGCAACATTAACACAATCTATTCGTATAATAAAATTACCAGTAAATCTAAAAATTTATAGGTGCGACAGGTACTATCGCTAACTTCACTACTAATTCTTTTATCTTATGCTTTACTGTTCTCATATTACACTCTTCCCTCATCTCTCAAATATAACTTTCTCCAGATCGTTCACTATTTCACTAATACAGGAAAAATACATCTTTTTTTCTTTTTTTTAATGATAAGATTTTATTCTGCTGCTTCTTCTAAATCCTACGACTCCTTTCATTTAGTTTAGTCAAATCATCAACTGAAACCCACTTCGACCGCGACCTTGATCTGTCGCGTTCACGCCCCTTCTCACGGCCTTTTTCCTACAAAAAAAAGAAAAAAAAAATTTGCAATTTTTTTCAATTTTCGAACTTTTTCCCATATATATTAGTATTCTTTTACAGCTTCCTTCTGTTCTATAAAGTACATTACCTAATTTTCGTCCACTTATGAGGACATTTTATCAAATATTTATTTAAATCATTGTGACTTAAGATTTCTAGGGCAAGAATAAAAAAATGGCGCTGTAAAAAGCCGAAATTTCTGCAGTATTATTTACTTATTACAAATCATGCAAAAAACAAATTAATTTAGAAGGAAAATTTTTGAAACATGAAAGGTGAAAACAAATACCCGGTCTCTGTCTCGCGTCCGTTCACTTCTTTCGATCTCACCTTTACTTCTTTCACGTTCTCTATCACGGATATTTTTATCATCTTTTCTGTCTTCTCGCCTTCTACTTCTTGACCTGAAAATGGACTCATTTCTTCAGATGTTAGTAGAATAAAGACTACCTTACATATACAAAACACTTCTGGAGAAACGATGGGTTGAATTACGAATCCTTTCAGGATGAAGCTCTTTTACAGAACTTTTACTTTCCCTTCCCAAATAAAAACTACTAAATCTATATAAGAATGACAAAATACAACTGCAAACCTTTTTGTTGTTTTCTTTTTCTTCTTGTCTTTTTGCTCGTTTAACGCATCCAGTTTTTCTTCCATTTGTTTCAGAAGAGAAGCACGATATTTTTCTACCTGGGAAGGGATATCGTCACAACGCTGGGATTCCAGTTCATCTTGGTATTTTACTACCTTCACCTATAAAGGGTGTTTTTCTAATGAGAAAATAATATTAAATGCTGCAAAATAGCGGTAAAGTAGCATACCATATCCGATACAACATACCTCAATTTCACGCAAAATTTTTCGCCTTTCTTCATCTAGACGTGTGGCAGATGAACTGAAGGACTGTTGGAAACTTGGGTTTGTTCTGTAAGATGAAAATAAATAATGCAGATGATGAAGCACGAAAGGACAGAGAGGACTAGAAGTGTATAATTGTACTGTATTATAATCCTGTATATAACAGCTGTATATGGCAAAATAAAAAAATTATTAATAAAGTAAACCTGTCATCATCATCTTCATCCGGACATTCACCATCTTCACTTCCATTTTTATCATCATCGATTGGGGCACCGTCAATGTCATCTTCCTGATCAATTTTGCCTGCCATGTCATCATCTTTACCATTTTCTAATAAATCCCATTTACTAGTAGTTACAGCTTGGCTTGCAACAACTGATGGGTCCACCTAAAAACATTTCTTGTGAAAGGAAAAAAACAAAAATTCTTTGGAAGAACTGGAATATAGTTCAAAAACGATTAAAATATCCTAAAAGACTAAAAAAAAAAAAAAAAAAAATAATATTAAACTAACAGCATCCCATTGACTTCTCTTAAATGTTGCGGCTTTCTTTGGTTGTGTCTCTAAAGTATCCTCTTCAATGGGAACGCCATCAATATCTTCTTCCTCAAAAATTGATTCCTTCTTCGTTATTGCTTCGTCTGCGCCTTCCTCGATAGGGGCGCCATCAATATCATCTTCTTGTATTTCATCCTCTTTCTATAGGAAGTCAATTTTAATATAAAGTCTGATCACTCATCGAATTAAGGGATCAAAAGATTGTGAGGAGAGGATTAAGTTACCAATTTTGCTATCACTATAACTGGAAACCGAAGATGAAAATCTAAGCTGTTCTACATAATAAGATCCATAAAAGTTCCAGTGAACAAAAAAAAAAAAAAATGGAACAACCGCAAGGCCCAAGAAGACATTCTGCAATTGAATAAGGAAATCTGTTGGGTAAATTGAATTATCTTCCCAAGTACGAAAACATAACATCACCCGCTGCTTGAACTGTTCGGCTTTTAAGCGAGCCGAAATTTTTTCATATGTTTTATTGAGCTCCTAAAAAAACGGTGAGATAAATTCATTGAAAAAAAAGTCCTTTAAAGTCAAAAGTAAAACAAGAACAAAATTGCATTGGATTCCATAAGGGGAATACTTGTGGTTCAACTATCAATGGAAATATGATGTGATACTTTGAAAATTTCGGGCATCAAATCCCCAATATACTGTCGATAATAGAACACATCTCGTACTCGGGCGGCGCAATTTGCCAGTATATCCGAAACTAAATATAATCTCGCAATCTAAAAAAATGAGAATTTTTAAATATTCAAGTGGCATTTTTCTACAAAAGAATTAAGATCTGAAGATCAAATATTACGGAATAATAAAATACAACAACCATCAACCTGTTAAGATCTAAGCCTACAATACAGTAGAGAAAACTTAAAACATTCTTCATGGACAACATATTTCTGGTGATTCTGTCATGCATAACGTATGTATAGCACTAACTAAAGAATACCATAGAACTGTTTTTGAAATTATTAAATTGTGCACTGTACCATAACAATTAAAAGTTAAAAAAAATACTTTTTTGTGCAGTGGTGTTTCATCAATTGTTAGCGATTCGTGCAAGCACTGGGAGATCTCTTTGGCACATGTGGCATGTTCTACACACCAAACCATTGCATCTGCCACAGATGATTTCTCAGGAAGAAGTCCACGAAGTATATCCTAGAAATTCATCGCTCAAGTCTTTACCAATACTTAGAAGAATACGACAATGAAATATATATTAAAAAAAGGGAAAAAATAAATAAAAGAAAGGAAACCTCAAGCTCGTCTCGTTCAGCAGTGCTCAGTACCCCCCGCCATTTTGTTTTAATTTCTTTCCTTTCTTCTTCCTCATCTTCGCTGCTACTATACTTCCTTTTCCGGGATTTAACCTGCAGATAAAAACAAATAGGGGCAAAGAGAATGTGAAGAAATGTCACTGTGAGCAATTTTTTTTTATATTATCAAATAATTTTTAAAATTTGCGGAAGCATGCCGATGCTATTCTTCTATCTAAATCGATTTCATCAACAAAGAAAGAGTACAGAGTTCTCAAGAAATTGCTTACTACGGGTCTTTCAGCTGGCAACCCGCCATCGAAAGCAGTGTGATATAAGCATTCGGGCATTCCGCCAGTTAGAATATTGTGAGGTGGGGGCTGCCACCAGCTACCTTCATCAAACATTCGAAACTTCTGCAAGCGCCAAGTTTGTGGTGTTTCACCTTGTAGTATGGAATACAGTTTCCATCGATAATAAACGTGTGCTGGATGGTGATTATCGAAAAGAAACCTTGAAAGCCATGCGGATTAATGACTCATTTTGGAAAATGTGTGGTCTCGAAAGTAAAAGATACGAAATAATCCTGCAAAACATACCGATATACGGGATTATGTCGTTCCCGACCCATTAACATTGCTTCAAACAGCGGTCCTTCGCGTACGAGAAATTCAATAGTTCGATGGATTAATACCAGTAAGCTTCTGAAAGCAAACACACAACATAC